>CAUYRT010006052.1:0-19572 GCA_963574885.1 Lepilemur ruficaudatus | reverse complement strand
CCCTTTAGCCCAGGAGTTTGAGGTTGTTGTGAGCTAGGCTGACGCCACGGCACCCTAGCCCGGGTTACAGAGTGAGAAGAGAGGAAAGGAAAGGGAAAGGAGAAAGGAAAGGAAAAAGTAAAGGAGAAAGGAAAGGAAAGGAAAGGAGAAGGGAAAGGAAAGGGGAAAGGAAGAGGGAAAGGAAAAGGGAAAGGAGAAAGGAAAGGAAAGGAAAGGAAAGGAGAAAGGAAAAGGGAAAGGAAAGGAGAAAGGAAAAGGGAAAGGAAAGGAGAAGGGAAAGGAAAGGAAAGGAAAGGAGAAGGGAAAGGAGAAAGGAAAGGGGAAGGGAAAGGAGAAAGGAAAGGGGAAGGGAAAGGAGAAAGGAAAGGGGAAGGGAAAGGAGAAAGGAAAGGGGAAGGGAAAGGGGAAGGGAAAGGGGAAGGGAAAGGGGAAGGGAAAGGGGAAGGGAAAGGGGAAAGGAAAGGGGAAAGGGGAAAGGAAAGGAAAGGGGAAAGGGAAGGAAAGGGGAAAGGGAAGGGAAGGGAAGGAAAGGGGAAAGGGAAGGGGAAGGGGAAGGGGAAGGGGAAGGGGAAGGGGAAGGGGAAGGGAAGGGAAGGGAAGGGAAGGATCCAGCATCTCTGCAATATTTACTATACAAAAAAAATTAGAACAATAGGAAAAAGCAGAAAACTGTGAGTCAGAATCAAGGGAAAAAAGTCAACAGAAAGAGATCCACAATGAACCAGATGTTTAATTAGCAGATGAGAACTTTAACTCTAATAAATATGCTAAAGAATCTACAAGAAAAGAATGGGTATGAGTGACAAGACAGGAAATTATACAGAGATATGAAAGCTCTCAACAACCAAAAGCAACAATGGTATTTCTATTTTTCTTTTTTTTTCTGAGACAGTCTCACTCTGTTGCCCGGGCTAGAGTGCCATGCCATTAGCTTAGTTCACAGCAACCTCAAATACCTGGGCTCAAGCGATCCTCCTGCCTCAGCCTCCCGAGTAGCTGATACTACAGGCATGCACCACCATGCCCGGCTAATTTTTTCTATATATTTTTAGTTGTCCAGCTAATTTCTTTCTATTTTTAGTAGAGACGGGGTCTCGCTCTTGGTCAGGCTGGTCTTGAACTCCTGAGATCAGACAAAACGATCTGCCCACCTTGGTTTCCCAGAGTGCTAGGACTACAGGTGCGAGCCACCACAACCAGCCAATGGTATTTCTAGAATGGAAAAATGTAACATCTGAAATAAAAAATTTATTGAGTGGTATTAACAGCAGACTAAACAATGGAAGAGAGATTATTATCTAAATAATAGTTATTACCTAAGCTAAATATCTTTATTTATCCAAACTGAAAATTCTCTCATAAAGAGAAGAGATAAAATATGACAGAGTCTCAAAAACCCAGGGGACAATATTAAATGGTCTAACATACCTGTAATTGGAATACCAGGCGAAAAAATTAGAGAGAAAGATGAGAGATGGTAAAGAGGGAGGAAGCGGGCAGAGAGGAAACCAATGTCCAAGGAAACCAATAGTGACTGAAAATTTTCCAATTTTCTAAACATGAAATCAGAGACCCAAGATTTTTAGCAAACTAAAAATAGGAAATATCCAAAGGAACCCATATCTAGGCATGTTATAGAAAACTGCTTAAAAACAAAGATAAAGAACAACTTTAGGAGCAACCAGGTGTGGGGAAGATACATTACACAAAAGTAAAAGAAATATAAAATAACTACAGGTTTCTCATAAGAAAAAATGCAAACTGGAACACAACAGAATGACATCCATAAAATGCCAAAAAAGAAAAAAATGACAACCTAGAATTCTATATCCAATGAAAACATTCTTCAAAAATGAAGACAAAATAAAGACATATTCAGACAAAAATCTGAGAAAATCCATTGTCAGCTGACCTACATTATAAGGAACATTAAAAGAAATTCGCCATTAGATAGGAAAATGACAGCAGATCTACAAAAAGGAATGAAGATCAACAGAAAGGTAAATATGTGGGTAAATATTTGCCTATTTTAACTTTTTGAAAATACAATTGTTTAAAGCAGTAATAAAAACAATGTTTTACAGGTTACATGTAGAAGTAAAATGTATGAGAAGCACAAAAGATGGGAGGGGAATGGAGGTACATGCTGTAAGGTTTTTATAGTATACATAAAGTACTATATTATTTGAAAGTTGGGTGTGATAAGTTAAGACCTAGATCAATTTCTATTTAAAAAAATAAAAGACCAAAGAGATATAGCTAATAAGCCAATAATAAAGATAAATTGCAATCATAAAAATACTCTATTAATCCAAAAGAAGGGAGGAAAGAAGAAAAATGAAAGAACAAATGGGACATACAGAAAATTGGGTAACAAGAAAATATGAATTAAAACTTTAAGATAACATTGAACACCCACTAAAATGGCTAAAATAAAAAGGCTGACAATGTCAAGTATTAGAGATAATGAAGAACAGTGGAATGCTAATAAATTTGCTAGTGCAAATGCAAAATGGTATAGCCACATTGAAAAATAGTCTGACAGTTTCTTATAAAGTTAAACACACATTACTATACAATCAGAAAAAATCTCACTTGGAAGTACCCAGGATAAATAACGTATGTCCACATAAAGAAGTATGCTCAAATGTTCATTGCAGTTTTATTCCCTATAGTCAAAAACTGGAAACACCTTAAATGTCCAATGGTGAATGGATAAACAAACTGTAGTATATCTGACACAATGGAATACTAAACTACTGATACATGCTACAACATGGATAAATTTCAAAAGCTAGATATCTAAACAGTGACTTACTTACTGTAATTTTAGAAAAAAAAATACATATATTTTTCCATATGCTCATACATTCTTACATGTATGTGAATATGGATGGAAATGTCTCAAAGGGTAGTGACAGACTATTGAGAGTGGTTACCACTGAGGAGTGGACTTGGAGGTTGAGGTGAGAAGGAATCATTTTTTACAGTATACAGCGGACAGAATCCTGAGATGGTTCCCAAGATTGATGGCCCCTGGCGCATATACACTTTCTACCAGTTATTCAATCGAACACTAACGTAGGTGCTGCTGAGAAGACATTGTGCAGATGTGATTAAGGTCCCAAATCAGTCAACTGTAGAAAAGGAGGCTATCCTAGGTGGGCCTGACCTAACGAGGTGAGCCCTTGAAAGGGCCCAGCCATGTCCGGCCAAAGATTTGAAGCATGAAGGGGACTCCTCATACCACAAGTTCTTCCCTGCTGGCCTTAAGGATGGAAGGGGCCACATGGAAAGGACCTGAGAAGTCTCTACGAGCTGATAGCGACCCCCAGCCAGCAAGGAACTGAATTCTGACAACAACTTCAAAGAGTTTGGAAGGGGTACCACCAGATGAGAATCCAGACAGCTGACCTCTTGAATACGAAATCTGGGATAGAGAAACGAAATGGGCTATGCCTGGCTTTCTGACCTATAGGACTGTAAGCTAACAAACAGGTACTATTTTAAGCAGCTAAATCCGTGACAATTTGTTATACAGAAACAGAAAATTACAGCACTATATTCTCTTTTGTGTTCTTTGAATCCCTTAGTCATGTAAGCATGTTATCTTTATGATTTTTTAAAAAAAGAGAGTGAAGAAACATTACACTTCCCAGTCATAAAAGTGTTCAAGATTAGAAAAACGTCTGATAAGCACATGCTTATTACATAGAAGTTGAACTAAATGGCCTCTAGGATGCTTTCTGTTTGTAAAATGACGTGACTTTAATGTCACAGGAACAAATGAAGCTTTTCAAAAATTAGGGCGTGGTCCCCGCGATTTAATGCAGTAGAGGGGCTAGAGAAAATGAGACTACAAAGTGGATTATCACTGAAGATTGTCACTGAGTGGATTGTCACTGAAGATTACTAGGACTGTGATAGCAGTCTCAGCAGAGCAATGAATTAGAAGGCAGATTAAAAGTAGTTCAAAAAGTCTATGAAGTCATAAAATAAAGATGGAAGAGACTATTACTCCCAGTGAAAGAAAAAAAGATAAAAATGATAGCTTGGTCAAATTAAGATTTATCAAAATTGTGGAGACCTTGTCATACACGGAAGAAGAGTGAAAAACAAAAGACTAGTTATTGGAGCATAGAACTGAAAGAAATTATTTAATGTCACTGAATTACCCATGTTTATTTTTGCAATTTTCTTTTTAGTTAAAATTAAAAGTTTTACCTCTTTCACCAAATTAAATTTATTCCCTCTTTTAAAATATAAATTTTAATATGAATTACCAAAAACCATCCCTCCAAACAGGCACGTTCAGAAGGCCCTTGGAAACATTAGGTCTCATCTGGCATCAGGAAGGCCTCTAGCAAGGCTGCCCGATGGCTCCCTGCACCCTGTGCTTCAAAGGAGTTCTATGTACCCACCACATTCTGCAACGTGCTCAGCGAAAGCAGTGCTAGTCTTTCTACTGAATGCTGCGGAAGCACTCGGAGTTCTAATTTCCTTAATGTCAAAGACAATGAACCAAAAAACAAATAACAAATGAAAAACAAATAGAAAAAAAATCTGCTTAATGTCAGATAGGATAGGAACACTGTGGACACTCAACAATTACTCAATCCAGCATCGATTTTTCACTTGAATCAATAGAAAAGTTAATTCACATTCAAGGTAAGTACAAACAGAAGCCCCCATCATAAAAGTCTGTCAGCACACCAAGTAGTTATTTTAAAATCATAGAAGCATTTAGGACAACATATGCTCTATTTAAAACATAAACTCACTTTCTGTTCATCATCAGACACTTGTGAGGATGTACAAGTTGTTTTCATTCCGTGAGACTGAAAGAGATGGAAAAGGAAAAAAAAGGCATAAAACAGAAACATTATCTAAATAATGTTTAAAACCCATAACCCATATCTAAATAAAATATTTACATTAATAAGAGGTTCTAATATTGTCATTATCACCAAGTTTTGACTTGTAATCCACACTACTAACCCATTTTAATTATATGTAATATTCAACATAAAATACAGAGTAATATACTTACACATGCAAAAATTGTAAGAAATTAGTAAACTCCCATTTACAAGTAGGAAGACAAAGAACACTGGTTGTATTTCAATGACTTTTTAGGATTAAAAAAGGGAAAATAAGCTATTTCACTTAAAAAAATACTCTAGGAGCCAAGAAGGCACTCAAAAGTAAGTATGTTCCACTGTAGCATGCCTGGGGAAACAGAAATGTTAAAAAAGCTCCAATTGTAGTATAGTTGTGAAAAGAGGGATTTTAAAATCTGATCAAGTACCCTTACTCACTCAATTAAAATAAAAATATCATTTATAGAACTCTTACATATGCCCACCTCACTATGCTAGCTCAGTAAGCACATTTTCTTATTCTTACAACACATCAGAGCTATACATATTATCATTCCCACATCCTAGATGAGAAAATTAGGCTTCAGAAAGGTGAGTAACTCACCCAAAATCATACAAGCCAGTAAACTGTAGACACAGGTCTGATCTGACTGCAAAGCTTCTACTGTCCCAAGTTGTAACCAAATACATATTCACTGTTTGCAACAGTAGAGAATGATGGAAAAGGGTACACAAGTTATGCTAATTTCAGGGCACTGCTATCCTACTTCTGAGCGCAGCACAAAATACTGAGGAAATGTGGCATTTTTTAAAAAGCAATATTATTAATATGGATATAGTAAAAATGCAAATAGTGTCAACGAGAATACAGTACAAAATGAGTTCCCTTTCTACCCAATTCCCTAGTACCTCAGTCCTCTTCTCAAGAGGCCACTGACTCATGCATCCTTCCAGAGATAGTGCACGTCTAAGCACACAGGCATATGCAGCCTCCTTTGTAGCTGTCCATTGCTCTGCACTGTGGTTTTCTCCACTGAATCTCTCCTGGAGACTGTTTCACATGAGTATACAGATCTACCACTTCTTTCTGTGGTTTAATGTTCTCCTGTGTACACGACAGTACAGTATATATGGAGGTTCTCTCATCCTGTCTGTAATAACAATAAACTGTGCCACAACAAACAGTTTTGCCCACATGTGTGACAAAAGGTAGAACTTACCACTGTTTTCCCCACCTCACTGTCACCATGTGTGTGTCACACACACAGGGACTGTGAATGAATCCCACACAGATAAAATAGTAAATCCATCATGACTGGATCTTACAGACTGCTAACAATCTTTCTCTGTACAATCTGGTAAAAAAAAAAGCTTTTGAGAGCTGATCCTGTGACTTAACACCACACAAACAGTGTTTTCAAATCCTGAGTAGCTAACTGAACACATTTTTCCAACAGGAAATGACTCTTGTCAGTTGGTAGATGCTCCTGTTTAAAAACACACAACAAAAGCTCATTGATGGACACAAAGGTGCTGCCTGTGTTTTCATAATTTGAAAAGGGAAAAGTATGTAATGATACAAGGCACATCAGAATCAACCTAAGCTTTTTTTTGTTTTGTTTTGTTTTTTGAGATAGTCTCACTCTGTTGCCCGGACTAGAGTGCCATGGCATCAGCCTGGCTCACAGCAACCTCAAACTCCTAGGCTCAAGCGATCCTTCTGCCTCAGCCTCCCGAGTAGCTGGGACTACAGGCATACGCCACCATACCCGGCTAATTTTTTCTATATGTTTTTACTTGGCCAATTAATTTCTTTCTATTTTTAGTAGAGATGGGGTCTCACTCTTGCTCAGGCTGGTTTTGAACTCCTGACCTTCAGCAATCCTCCCACCTTGGCCTCCCAGAGTGCTGGGATTACAGGTTTGAGCCACCACGCCCAGCTCCTAAGGTTTTAATTTTTGTTTTTAACTATATGTACACTTCACTTACACCTTCCAACCCCCACCATTCTGAAAAGCATCCCCAACCCCAGTCACTGTGCAGTACGTAAGCAGGTCACATTCCTTTACTATGCTGCACAGAAAGATACAAGAGCCATGAGAAACCAACGGTGGTGGTTACAGAAATTTGGAGAAAGAGGAAATCACTGAAGTCAAGGGCAGTTTTCAAAGAACACAACTTTGAAATAAGTCAGAAAAGAGGGACAGTATCAGATAAGGCAAATCCCTCAGTACCAGAAGGGAGGAAGAAAGAAAAAAGGGAGGCAGAATTTTAAATCTGGAGAAGTAAACAGGGAGTGTAAGAATTTGGTGGGGGAAAAAAGAGTTCACTGTGTCAGCTACAACGTTATGAATGAGGTTGGGAGGACCAGACTAGGGACGATACCCGAGCAGCAGCTGAGGAACCTGTAGAGTTTGACTTTTTGGTAAAGGCTAAGAAGGGCCTCAGAAAACATGTGCTTGGGGTCCTGTTCAGAAGCCTGCAGTAGAGAAACTGAGAAACAGAAGAGAACATTCCATGCTTGGTGTTAACTCCTGACCTAACACAGCACCTGCTCAGCTCTGAGCATCCATGTCTAAGTGATGTGTCACACATCTAATCTACTGAGACTGTGTTATTTTGACTTGTCAACTATAGAACTTCAAGGAAAACTAAACTTTTAAAAACTACTGGTAAGAAAGTGGTTTTTGGGTTTTAATATGATAGCATATTACATTATGTATTATATTAGCATTACATTAAATATGTTAGTATATTAAATATAATTTTGTGAAATGCTATACAGTTAGCAGCTGGGTTGAAAAGTAAAATTAGCTTAGAAAAAAATCGGAAGTTTTATATTTATTTATCCTTAAACTTTGATTACTATTAATAAAATCTAGGTTAAATTTATGTCATTTATGTAAGCACATACCAAACATCTGCTTCTGTGTATTCACTTCTTGTGCTTCTGCGCATCTCCCCAAAAGGCTGCTTAAAATCTCAGTGGATAAATGTTTTTGATCAGGAACTTTAAATGAGTCATATAAAAGTAATATAAATAGTTGTTTTTAATACTTTCCACTAATACTACTTGAATAATTAAATTTCCATAGCAAGTTTTACACTGGAAACAGTTTTTAATAAATTAGCAGGATTACTAAAGGTAAAATAACCAGAGGACAAGAGTTGACCAAATCCCTCTAGTGGGAAAAAGAGCCAGCTCAGTACAGGGTTAAGAAAGAGCTGCCGGGCGCGGTGGCTCACGCCTGTAATCATAGCACTCTGGGAGGCCGAGGTGGGTGGATCGCTCAAGGTCAGGAGTTCGAAACCAACCTGAGCAAGAGCAAGACCCCATCTCTACTATAAATAGAAAGAAATTAATTGGCCAACTAAAAATATATAGAAAAAAATTAGCCGGGCATGGTGGCGCATGCCTGTAGTCCCAGCTACTTGGGAGGCTGAGGCAGTAGAATTGCTTGAGCCCAGGAGTTTGAGGTTGCTGTGAGCTAGGCTGATGCCACGGCACATTAAATACGTTAGCATATTAAATATAATTTTGTGAAATGCTATACAGTTAGCAGCTGGGTTGAAAAGTAAAATTGGCTTAGAAAAAAATCGGACAGCTGAGTAAGACTCTGTCTCACAAAAAAAAAAAAGAAAGAAAGAAGGACTAAATAAAAAAAAAAATCTGCAAGTGGAATTCCAGTCTGCTCTATCATCAACCACCTACTTACTCTGCGCTAATCACTGCTGGGCCCTGGGGTCTCAGGAGCAATAAAACATGGCCTTTGACCTTACGAATATATCTCAGAGAAACATGAACTCTTAACGGGCAATCACAATCTCATTCCAAAACACAGGTTAACAGACTAATTAAATCCCAATCTATACTTGACTACACAATCAATTTGCTTTTTCTGTAGTTTATATTTTCAAGGGGTATATATATCATACACAAACATATATATAAATCTATATAACTACTCTCTAGAAGGAAAAAAACCTATGCAGTACCTTAACTCCTAACAAAGTCTAATATATACTTTTTAAAAAAGTTGTAGCATTTAATGAGTCATAGAGATGCCAGAACATCTAGGGTAGTTGGAGGAAGCTCAGGTTATTTGGGGGGTGTGGGCAATGCCACAGAGAGGCACAAAATTCATCCCGGGCCTTTGGGAGGCATGGCCTTTTCCTCTCAGCCAATTACAGGAAAACACTTGGTGGTTCTTTCCTAACAGGACCCTAGATAACAACTTTCCTTACCCTCCTGCGGGAACCCTTCCTTACGTAGTCTGCTTAGGTAGAACAATAAGCCTCCAAGAACAGAATCCTGACTTGCCTTTATGATAGCTTCATTTTAACTTCACTTTTCCACAATTTTTATCTTTATAAAGTTAATCCAAGAAATAGACCCAAAGTTTCAAATTGTCCCGAGTCTCACTTTGTCGCCCTCGCTAGCAGGTAGTGGTATCTTCATAGTTCACTGCAACCTCAAACTCCTGGGTTCAAGCAATCCTCCTGCCTCAGCCTCCCAAGTATCTAGGACTACAGGTGTGTGCCATGATGCCCGGCTAATTTTTCTATTTTTAGTATTGACGGGGTCTTGCTCTTGCTCAGGCTGTTCTCCAACTCCTGTGCTAGAGCAATCTTCCCGCCTTGGCCTCCTAGAGTGTTAGGATTACAGGCATAAGCCACTATACCCGGACCGCTGAGTTTCTAAAAGGTGTTTCTTAGAGTTCTTTAGGACAAAAAAAAAAAAAAAAAAGTAAAAGAGAAAGAATGAAAAGCAGAGAGTGGTCGAAATAATTGTTATCTGGGCCTATTTTATGGGTATCAGGAGGGCAGCGGTCTTTGGCTTGAAACAATACTTTGAAAGAGTCCAAAGACTCATTATTTAAAATTATTTGATAAAATCTTCAGGTTAAGGAAACATTAAAAGAAAGTTAATAGTGCTGATCTAAAATTTTCCTGAAACCAAGTTATTAAGCTATTCAAGTTAACACAGAGTAAATGCTAATTGCAGCCCAGCAAAAAAATAAAGAGTTTAATTGGTGGCCTGCCTGCCTCAGAGCAGAAGAGGCATAGGGATTTAAGGTGGTCCTAATCCCATCAAAACATCACCTCCATTTTACCATCACCTCCAACAACTGCAAAGTCTATTATTGAGCCTCAAAAGATCATCAGGATGGTGACATTCTTCATAGTAGTTCATGTAAAACAGAGTTAGGGGGTCTCAAGCTTAACAAAAGTTTGCAGTACAACATGGCTGCTTAAAAAACAAATTCAATATTATTTTGAAATTACTCCTTCCCCTTAATTTAGAAAATTAAGTTAGAAAACAATACCCTGTTTCTAATTTGTGCTGTTTAATAACACTGTAATGAACTTCCTTCCTCTCACAGCAGCCAAAGAGGTGTGCCACTCAGATTCTCCCTTCAAGCAACAACTTGTCTGGTGCCTATAAAGAAAAGAATGTGGTTAGCTGATAGCCTCCAGCTGCAGAGGCTTCAGGATGGCAGCAGTATCCAACCCAAGACCACTCTCTTCCTAGGCAGCCCTAGGAGAGGTCAGTGGGGGTGTCGAGGCAGTCTGGTCCAATTTTGTCAGATCCGGCACTGCTCTGCAGCACTTACTGCCCAATTCCGCTTCCTCCCCACTCTCCTGGCATAGCTATCAAGATCATATCAGGGCCTGAAGGCTTTCCTCCCCCTTGAACTTCACAGGAATTACCCCCACCCATGCACGCCAACAAAATCTCTTACACTGCCAGCTGCCCCTCAGTGTCTGCTTCCAGGAGGATTATGACCAACATACCTGTACAAGGATCAATCACTCTGCACATCTGATAAATTCCCAGAATGTAATTCCTGATCCGAGGTATAAGCATACTGCCAAACTGCCCCCCCTAAAAGACTGTATGGGCTTGCATTTCCAATATTAGTGCTGAGTCAAGAAAAACAAACCATTTTTCCTCTGTTCTCACACAACATAGAATACTTCTGTGACCCAATGTCAGGGGAGGGGTTCCCCACCCACCAAGTAAGCAATTTTGTAGAGGCTGTCCTCTGATTTAATTCTGATACTATCTAGGCATCAGATCCCACAGGTTGAGGGCTCAGTCCCCAAGACTGTGCCTCACACTTCTGATGCTAATCACAAGCCCCAGATTATTTCTGCCCATGCCTCTGACACACTGGCTGTTAATCAGGCTTCCCACAATCCCCTCCTCAGGTTTGATTAATTAGCCAGAGCAGCTCACAGAACTCAGAGAAACCTTTACTTATGTTTACCAGTTTATTACAAAGGATATTTTAAAGGATACAAGTAAACACCCAGATTAAGAGATATATAGTGCGAAGTCTGAAGGTATCCTGAGCACAGGAGCTTCTGCCCCCCGTAGAGTCATAAAATCTGAGTTGAAAATGACCTTAGAAAATTATCTTTGCTCCCCACTCAGTGCAGAAGTCAGCTCTGCAGCACTGACGCAGGCATGCACATGGATATGTATGCCCCACATGTTTGGCTAACCGTGAGCTCTCCAAACCCTGTCCTTTGGGGGTTTTATGGAGGCTTCTTTAGGTAGGCATGGTTGATTAAAGTTTAATAAATGGTTTAACTTAAACCACTGGCCACAGTTGATCAACCTAACCTTCAGCACTTCTCCATTCCCTACCCCGGAACCCCCTTGCAGCAGGTTGCTGGTGGAACTAGAAGTCCCAACCCTCTGATCCGGCCTTGGTCTTTCTGGTAACCAGCCCCCAACCTGAAGCTACCTAGCGGCTGCCAGCCACCACCAAGTCATCATTACCATATAAAAAGACAACACTTTGAAGATTTTAAGGACTTTAGGAATTATGTCAGAAAACTGAGTCAAAGATCAAATATATATTTCACAATATCACAAATGTATACAGATGTCCATTTCATTATACACTCATAATGCAGGGTATTAACAATTTTTAAAATTTTGTCAATCTGACAGGCAAAAACTGAAATCTTCATTTGACTTCTGGCATTTTGAACATTTTTCTCAGCTTACTGGCCATTTCCAGTGTTAACGGAAAAAAGGCCAAACTCTGCAAAATAATTTTAAAGAGATTTACTCTGAGCCAAATTTGAGTACCATGACCCAGAAGCACGCCCAAGAAACTCGCTCGGCAAGTGGACTCGCTGTGGCTGTGTTACAGTTTGGTTTTATATATTTCAGGGACACAGGAGTTACAGGTAAAGTCATAAATCAATACATGGAAGGCATACATTGGTTTGGCTAGAAAAGGTGGCCATCTCGAAGGGGGGGGCTTACAGTTTATAGGTGGGTTTAAAAATTCTTTGGCTTGTAATTGGTTAAAAACATGAAGCTTTGTCTAAAGGCTTGGAATGTTTTAAGAAGCTATTAATCAGAGATAAGCCACCAGACATACATTTGTTGTGTAAACTGAGGACCTGCAGGTTTGTCTTGAATACACTTAGGCCTGTTAATGGGTTACAAAGGATGTCCTTAACAAGGGAGAGGGGCATAATTAGGGATGTCTGATCTCCCTCTTCATGGCAGGCAATTTAGTTTTAGGATATCCCCTTGGCCAGGAGGGGGTCCATTCAGTCAGCCTGTGGAGGAAGTCTTAAGATTTTATTTTAATTCACACATTAATTCCTTAGTATTCTTTTCCCCCAAATTTTTCTTGTCAATTTTAATTCCATTTAATGAGTATTTCTCTGTCTTCCCCTTTTCTTTAGCTCCTCTCCCAGTTGCTAATTTGATTGACGTTTCCATCACCTAGCTTGCATGGAACCTGCCCCAGCTCCCAGGAATTCAAGCCATTTACTTTTCATTTAAGTAAGCCTTGAGATTTAGTTCCACAAGGTCTTTTCACATCAATGAGATGGAGTTTTATTGTGTCTTAATCTACTTGTCTGTACGTGCAGTTTCCGTGACTTGTTCTTCATTCTTCACCACATCACATACTTTTCCCTCATTGCTTGCTCAAAGTTATAGTCATAAAATATGAGTTGAAAATGACCTTAGAAGATCATTATCTTTGCTTCCCACTCAGTGCACAAGTCAGCGCTGCAGCGTTGATGAAGGTTACTGTGCTGGGCAGCTCTTGGAACCCCGCCAGGGATCCTAGCTCAGCGCTCTACAGGCAGCCCATTCCTCTGCTATACAGCTCTAGTCCTGCAGTCATTTCCCTTCATTGTGTCACAATCTGCCCTTCTAGTCCATTCACAGGTCATGGTTTTTCCCTGGGGAAGCTCGTTGCCATAAAAAACAGACTATGTTTGAATATCCCTTGATTTTCTAGTGGTGCAAAGGTTAACAATGTGGGGAAAAATCAGGTTTCCTTGACTCTACAATATTTTAAAACTTAGGTGTAAGACATGAAACCATAGAAGAATTTAGAGAAAATACAGATGCATGTTTTTAAACCTCAGGGTATGAAGAGATATTCCAAACTTTCACATTTAAGGAAGAAGAGCTGAAAAGATCAGTAACAAATCAGGAAAAGGTATTTACAATTCACATGACAAGCAAAGAGGTATATCCAACAGCTCTTGTTAATAAGAGAAATAAAAGAATACCCTGATAAGCAAATGGGGGAAAAACATGAACTGATGTTTTATGAAAATATAGTAGTGTGAACTAAAGTAAAATTTTAAGGCTCACCTCCCACTGGCTGACTGAATGGACCCCCTCCTGGCCAAGGGGATATCCTAAAACTAAATTGCCTGCCACAAGGAGGGTGAGACATGCCTCATCATGCCCCCCTCCCTTCTTGGAGACATCCGTTGTATTCATTAACAGGCCTAACAGGCCTAAGGCTATGCAACACAAACCCGAAGGTCCTCAATTTACATAACAGATAATGTCCAGAGGCTTGTTTCCGATTAACAGACCTCCTTACCTTAAAGTATTGCAAGCTTTTAGACAAAGCTTCATGTCTTTAACCAATTACAAGTCAAAGAATCTTTAAACCCACCTATAACCTGTAAGCAACCCCCACTCCAGATGGCCCACTTTTCTGGCCAAACCAATGTATGCCTTTCACATATTGATTTAAGACTTTACCTGTAATTCCTGTCTCTTCAAAATGTATACAACCAAACTGTAACCTAGCCACAGGGAGTCCACTTACTCAAGGCTTTTTGGGCGTGGCTCTAGGTCATGGTCCTCAAATTTGGCTCAGAATAAATCTCTTTAAAAATTATTTTACATAAAAAAAATTATTTTACAGTTTGGCTTCTTTTCCATTGACAAGCATGAAGTCTCTAATACATTTGCTTTTCGTTTATTCTACAAATATATAATATTACTAAAAAAGCCTCACATTTTAAGGAAAGAATAACAGATCTCAGCCATTGTGGATCAAATCTAAATGAGTTATATCCTTGCAATTTGAATTTTAGTGTAGGTGGGAAACACGTACACAATTAATAACATGGACAGGACACTCAGGGCATAATGAACTCTGCACTGTCAGAGAAAGCATTGCCAAAAAAAGGCTTCAGCAGCGACTTGATGGAGAAACAGGATTTTTCCCAGCAAATAAAGGAAAGACAGTAGAGGAGTCAATGTGTACAAATGATGCCAGTATAACCAGTATGGTGGGAAAACTATAGTGAGCTCATTGTTGCTGAAGCCTACAGAGGCTTACGTGTAAGTGCAAGGACTGCAGAAGAGATGAGGCTGTTACAGAGGATATATTAAGACATACACAGGTGGCCAGTAAGCATATCACAACCATTACAACATCATTAGTCATTAGAGAAATGCAAACTAAAACCACAATGAGACACCACTACACACCCATCAGAATGTCTAACAAACAAAAAACCAAAAACTGACAATGTCAAGTACTGGCAAGAATTCAGAGCAGCATGAACTAACAGTCATTACTGGTGGGGCGAAATGGTACAGCCATTTCAGAAAACAGTTTGGCAGTTTCTTATTGAGTTAAACACACACTTTTCATACTACTCAGTAATCCTACTCTTAGACAATGGCCCAAGTGAAATGAAAACTTATATTCACATAAAATCTGTAGATGAATGTGTACAGTAGCCTCATTCATAATCGCCAAAAGCTGGAAACAGCCCAAATGTTCTTTGAGTGGAGAAATTGTGGCACATTCATATAATGGAACACTATTCAGCAAAGAAGAGGACCCTGCAACAACATGGATGAATCTCAAGAGCATTATACTGAGCAAAAAGCCAGCTCAAAGGAAAGGCAAAACAACAGGCAGAAAACTGGTCACAGTGGTTGTCAGCAGAGGTGGGAGAAGTTGACTACAAAAAAGCACAAGGGAATTTGGGGAGTTGACAGAACTGGTCTATAGCTTCACTGTGGTTATGTTGCTGCCCAACCAGGTTCATTTGCCCGCTGCCCAAGAGGAAGCCAATACGCTGAGTCAGCAGAGTTTACAAGGCAGAGAAAGAGTCTTCATTCCGCATAGCGCTAAGAGCAGAGAGATGGAAGAAATTCTCAAAAGGGAGAAATTTCTCAAATCCGCCTCCCTGAGAATTTGGAAGACAGGGCTTTCAGTAGTAGTTTTAGGGTGGTTTGATAGGCAAGGGATTAGGCAATTGGGTTTGTTAATTGGGGCAAAATTATAGGAGTGTAGAAATCATCTTCTTGTGTTGTTTCAGTCCCTGGGGTCACAATTCTAGTTGGGTAGGTTTCTTGGTATGGGCAGCTGGTCCATTGGGTGGGTCAACCAATCCACTGGAATGCGGGGGCTGGAAGATATCTTAAAAACTACCTTTAGGTTTCAAAAAGGTGATGTTATCTATGGAGAAAGTCAAGAATCTTTATGGACACCAGCTATGGGGAGAAGTTAAGAATCTTTATGACCACCAGTTGTGTGGCTCCAAGTGGCAATTACAGAGAAGCAAGCAGGTGGACAGTTACTAATTATTATCATTATTTTTAGGTAGGCCTGTGTATTATTTTTAGCTGGGCCCTTACCACAGTTCTTGCCTTGCACCCCATTACTGATTTGTGAAAAAGGTGGTTTCATTTACACGACTGTATGCATTCATCAAAACTCATAGTACTTTATACTAAAAAGGGATACATTTTATTGTATATAGATTATACTTTAATAAAAGTTAATTCATAAAAGTATAACAAAATTTTCTGACTAAAAGTAATCAATACATGGGAAAGTAATAGCTAACAAAAACTAACTAGAATATCTGAGGATAAACTAAATGATTAATATACATGTAATTATTTGTAAGCAACAATGAGAAAATATACAGTAAAATATGCAAATACAAAACCAAATTAAAATATTTTCTCCAACATTTCAAATTATAATGCTTTATTAGGTTCTTCTGGCTCTCAGAGCTATGTGGAAACTGTAAATTACAATTCTTTTCTATACAACAGGATCTCTGTTACTATATTAACAATTACCCTATCTTCTACCAAAACAGAGAGCCCCTAGAAATCATCTCAATGACCTGTGTCACAGTGGAGAAGAGTTAACATGACATCAGAATAAATGTATGGCTTAAGAAGGCTGTTAGAATTAACTGCTTATAGTAGCAACACATGCAAAATGCTGGAGCACTGAGGAATTGCCAAGGCTGTGTGAGAGGACCTGGGGCAAGGAGGTCCGATGACAACTCAGATGACAACTCAAACAAAACAAGAGATATCCTGTTCAACTAAATTTAATAAAGTTGACTCTCATCCAAAAAAATGGAGATAACAGTACTCAGCTCGTGGGATGGGAGGATAAAATGTGATAATGTAAGTCAAATACTTGCCATGATAAATGCACTTCACCATCTGATAGCATTCAGTTACCGCAGTGGACATAGTTATAACAGCAAAGGACAAATCCATAGAAAAATATATCTTGAGTACTTTATCTTTTGCAAAAATCTTTAGAGATTACTAGACCACTAAAAATATAAAAATATGTCCAAAGAAGTTGAAAATTGCTGAAGTTCACTTTCATTTAAAAAAAATAGGCATTAAAGGAAATTTTAAAGCTATTTTTTTCATGATTGGTAAATTAACTAAAAGGCTTCTCATATTATTTGAAGGTTGAGTATATAGACAATCTGAGATGGTGAATCTTCTTCCCACCTAAATGTTTAACTCATTTCTTCCCTGCTAATCCATGGCCATCCCTTTAATACTTAGCTCAATATTGAGCTTTTGTAAAAAGCTTTCATTCTACTTATTTTAAGCTAATATGAACTGTAATCGCATAAATAAGTTATATTTTCCAAAAGTTCACATTAATAAGCTGCTTAGATTTAGAATACAGTCTCCACAGAAACAATATCATAAACAGTTAAGGTCCTGAGCAGGTTTGCAAATGCCAACTTAATCTATTATGTACCAAGTATTTTCAGTCTTAGACTGTTTTCAAATCTAGTAGCAGACTTAGAAGAAAGGACATTTGTTGCCCTATTTCTAGACTGGCTAACTCTAGATCATGCACTCTCTAGGGGCAACACCTATATCACAACCACCCCCTCCAAAGGGATCAGAAACTGATTCTTGGAGGATGAAAAAAGTCAATGGTTTGTGCCCCTCCCCCAACTCAATCCTATCTGAAAAAATTTTATTCTTTTATATTCATTTCCTTTCATTAGGGAGAACTGAAATTATTCAGGCTAATCAATTTAATTAATATTAATTAAATTTGTTATCAACTAATTACATTTAAGTTTAATTTTTGTCCTGAAGGGGCAATAATGAAAATAATTTGAGAATTAATGCTCTACATAAACCTTGAAACAGGCGAAGTTTACAGTTAGTCTTTTCCCACCTCCCTTTCTGTAGCCCTCCCCACCCCCGACTCCTTACCCAGTCTCACCCTACATCAAAACTACTTACCTGTGTTCATCCCAAAGGAAAGTCAGACTTTCTTGATTCCCAAGATCTCACTAGGTGTTAGGAAAGTCAACCACTAACTAATCTGCCCAGAGGGTATCTATACTTTCACAAGAGGAGAAAAGGACTTTCTGTAAACTGGATTTCATGCAGTGTACATGGGAAAATGCTGAAGATTATGCTGGAGGTGGGCAAAAACTCAATGTCTGTTTCTGAAGCCCGGAATCACTGTCCCTGGATTGAGCAGTACTAGCTACTCATTTGTTAAAGAGGACAATTTCTCATCTACGCACATAGGACTACCTTGGTCAACCCATTCCTCTTAAAACAGAGCTCCTTTATAACAAACACATCTTTTTATTTTAATTTTCAAAAATCATGCAAGTAATTCTGGCCTAATTCACAGCTCAAAGTAATGTTCCTGCTAAATAGTGTATATGCAACTAAGCACATATATATGTACTATGTACAACTTCTATTTGTCCATGAAAAAACTGGAATACAGACCACTCGCCACAACATATAAGGTATCCATCAATACACTCCCTACCTAATATTTCACAATTTATGATTTCTTTCTATACATCACAATCCCTAACTAGAACAACAGGACTCCTTGTTGTCCCCATAAATATAGCCCACACCAAGGGTAGGATAAACTGGATCTGGTTTTAAAGAGGGGAAGGTAACAGTGATTAGAGAAGATGCTCACAGTTTTCCCACCTTACCTTTGGTAAGCCCCCTTGGTCACTGACCCTAGGCTGCCTGAAACTAGCATGGAGGGGCTGGGTGCCCACCCTACCTAGCACAGACCTGTGGGGCCAAGCCAGTTTGCTGTGCTCCAAGTCCCTCCCACATCCACACTTTAAAAACAAATTAGGTACCTCCTTTCCTCCTCCTGACCTTAACCCCTTCTTATTTTTCACGATGTATATTATATGTTTTTCAACTTATACCAATGTTTTAATTCATATTTCAAGTATATTACTTGGGTCTGACATCCCAGCAAACAATGCTATGCTTTCTATTTAATTTCTACTTCTGGTAATAAACATCTCTGGAACACATCCTTTAACTAAATGATTACTGTGCAATCTCTACTAAACTTCCATGTGTCTTATTTTACATCCATCAGTTGTCTCAGGACTATGTATCAGAGTAATTAGGATTCTTTAAACGGAAAAATATTTGGGTAGCCTTAAACGTAACATGGCTGAGAGGGTGTATCTTTATCCCTCACCCCTAACATAGGTTCTATAGCCTCAGCTCTCCCACATTCATGTTACACCAACCACAGACTCCCACTTATTCTTACTTGCATCTCCAAGCATCTCCCTGTCTAGGAGAAAGAAGCACAAGTGAAGTTCTAAAGCTGAGCTCATGTTCCCTCAGCTTCATTTCCTCCCAAGGCTGCACTTCAGAAATCTTTCAGGTGCTCTTCGACTTGACTTTCCTTTTCTAGTCTCAACACTTACTTTACTTTAAAAATGTTTCCCCAAAAATTTATTTATTCTATAATTTAAAATCTTTTACTGTTTGAAAAAGTACTCGGAAGGAAATGTGGAAATTCTAGACTTCCCCGTACAGTTAATTCATGGTTACTGAGAGAATATAACAATGTTTCTCAAAACAGAAGCTCCAACACAAGCCTGAGTGTCCCGGTACTTAGACAACCGGCACTGTTCCAGAATATGCAGGACTCCGGACTTCTCTAGGTAAAACTCTAATCACATACTTTCATTTGTCTGGGATAATAAGAATTGTAGGTAGCCCAAACCGGACCTGTCAAAAGTGACATAATTTACTTATCACAGATCAGGAAATGTTACAGACGCAGTACTATACCAGGGTTTTTGG
>CAUYRT010006050.1:0-18538 GCA_963574885.1 Lepilemur ruficaudatus | reverse complement strand
ATAAAAGGGTGCTGGATTTGTCAAATGCTTTTTCTGTGTCTATTTGAGAGGTTCATATGAATTTTGGTTTTGCTTCTATTATATTTATGTGGTAAATTACATTTATAGATTTGCATATGTTGAACCATTCTTGCATCTGTGGTATGAAGCCTACTTGGTCATGGTGGATTAGTTTTTTCATGAGCAGCTGCATTCAGTTCTCTAGGGTTTTATAGAGAATTTTTACATCTGTCTTCATAAGGGATATTGGTCTGTAGGTTTCTTTTGTTGTGTGTCCTCTCCCGGCTTTGGTATCAAGGTGATATTGGCTTCATAGAACAAGTTGGGGAAGATTCCTTCCTTCTTAATGTTATGGAATAATTTCTGCAGTATAGGGACCAGTTCTTCTTTGAAGTTCTGGTAAAATTTGGATGTGAAACCATTTGGTCTGGGGCTTTTTTTTGTTTGAAGATTTTTTTATTGCTACTTCAATTTTGATACTTGATAGTGTTCTGTTCATGAATTCTGTTTCTTCCTGACTGAGCCTAGGGAGCTGTGTGTTTCCAAGAATTTGTCCATTTCCTTCACGTTTTCAAGTTTATATACATATAGATTTTTATAATATTCAGAAGTGATATTTTATATATCCATGGTATCAGTTGTGATTTCTCCTTTTTTATTGCTGACTGAACTGATTAGAGTCCTTTCTTCTCTGCTTCTGGTTAATCTACTGAGAAGCCTGTCAATTTTGTTTATCTTTTCAAAGAAGCAACTTTTTGTTTCATTAATCTTCTGTATAATTCTTTTGTTACCAATTTTATTTAGTTCTACTCTGATCTTGATTGTTTCTTTTCTTCTACTGGGTTTGAGACTGGTTTGCTCTTCTTCCAGTTCCTTGAAATGATTCATTAAGTTGTTGATTTGCGATCTTTCTGTCTTTTGGATGTAGGCATTTATGGCTATGAGTTTTCCTTTCCAGACTGCTTTAACTGTATCCCACAGATTTTGATGTCCCCTTTATCATTTAGTTCAAAGAATCTTTTGATTTCCCTCTTAATTTCCTCTTTGACCCAGCTATAATTTGGCAGTAGGTTGTTTAGTTTCCATGACTTTGTAGCGTAAATGAGTGTTTCTGTTGGAGTTGATTTCTAACTGTATTCCACTGTGGTCTGAAAAGATACATGGTATAATTTCTATTTTTTAAAATTTCTTGAGACATGTTTTGTGGGCTAGGGTGTGATCAATCTTAGAAAATGTTCCATGAGCTGATAGAAGAATATACATGCAGTGGATTTTGAGTAGAATGTTCTATAAATGTCTGGTAGGCCCATTTGTGCTAGAATTCTGATTAAGTCCATTGTTTCTTTGCTGATTTTCTGTTTGGAGGATCTGTCCCATTCTGTCAGTGGGGTTGAAGTCCCTGACTATTACAGTGCTGCTCTTTATCATTTTGTTTAGACCAAGAAGGATTTGCTTTATGAATCTGAGCACTCCTGTGCTCAGATACATAGGTGCGTAAATATTTAGAATTGTTATGTCTTCTTGTTAAATTGTTCCTTTTACTATCATATAATGACCGTCTTTGTCTTTCTTTAGTTTTGAAGTCTATGTTATCTCATATGAGTGGCTACACCAACTTTGTTTTGGTTTCCATTTGCATGGAATATTGTTTTTAATCCCTTCACCTTGAGTCTGAATGAGTCCTTGTGGGTTAGATGTGTTTCTTGGAGACATCAGATACTTGGCTTGTATTTTTTTTTTATTCGTTCAGTCAGCCTTTGTCTCTTGAGTGGGGAGTCAAGCCATTCATATTTATTGAGAGAGTTGATAAGTGGGGTGGATTTCTGTTCTTCCTGTTGAGTAGAACTTTATTGCTCTGTTTTATATTTTGAGCCATTGTGGGCTCTGACCTTTATCTTTTTGGTGATTTTACACTGGTGGGTGTTTATTGTGTTGATCCATGTATAATAAAGTTCTGAGTACTTTTTCCTCTCATTAAACAGGGTCAATTTTGCCAGAGTTTTGATAGGAAATCATTAGGCATCTGCCTTACAATCCTGACTTGGCTCCTGATTTCTCTTTGTTTCCTAATCTTAAAACATCTGTAGGCCGGGCGCAGTGGCTCATGCCTGTAATCCTAGCACTTTGGGAGGCCAAGGTGGGTGGATTGCTCAAGGTCAGGAGTTCAAAACCAGCCTGAGCAAGAGTGAGACCCCGTCTTTACTAAAAAACAGAAAGACATTAATTGGCCAACTAAAAATATATAGAAAAAATTAGCTGGGCATGGTGGCACATGCCTGTAGTCCCAGCTACTTGGGAGGCTGAGGCAGAAGGATTGCTTGAGCCCAGGAATTTGAGGTTGCTGTGAGCTAGGCTGACACCACGGCACTCTAGCCAGGGCAACAGAGTGAGACTCTGTCTTTAAAAAAAAAAAAAAAAAATTCTGTAAAGGGCACTCATTTTTCTTCAATTAAAGACTGCATTGACATTATTAAATTCCCAGAATCCTAAGTTCTTTAGGGATGGACTAAATGGCTGATGTCATCACTTATAAAAGTGTCTTGACCTCAGTGGAGCTTATGTTGAGAAATAAAGTTTATATTTTTAATTTTTATCATTTAATTCCATTTTCCCTTGAACTTTTTGAAGTTCCCTTTTATTTCTGTTGCACAGCCCTGGGCTAAAGTATAATATCACAGCTTTCCTATTATAATGAAAACATGTGAGCTGGGGACTTCTGATCTGAGGAAGAGTACAATGAAAGCATAGTTTTAACTTAAAAAAAAGAATCTTTGGAAAAAAACAGAACAACTGGAATCACAGAAGAAAGACACCTAGTGACAAGCTCTTCAGCAAAAGTGTATGTGGAGGTATCCTCACAAACTCCAAATGTGGGTAGATCAGAGTAGTAGGACCCACCTAAATCTCATGCGGAGGAGTACCTTGTGCCAGAAGGAATAGAAAGGGGAGCCTAGAAACCCAGAAATCACCAAATCCCAAAGGGAGAGAACATCACTTTGAATGAAAAACTTTAGGAAGTGGATCTGAGAACAACAAGCAAACCTGCTTCCAGGTTGCAGGTTAATGAAAAACAGACCATGCAGTCATACTAAGAGGCTGCTGGAAGACTAGAAATGACTGGGAGGTACTTTAAGAATTTCAGAAATTTCCAAAAAAAACTACTTTGGGGAAGGACAGAGTCCAATTCTAAAGAAACACTGCTAGAAGTAGAATCCCAACCGTACAGGAAGGAAACATGAAGGTTGAAGGGAAGGGAAAATTTGTATTAAAGGTAGAGAAGGGATACATAGAAGGCAGATTTCAAAACAGTGGCTTTGGCTACACTGAGAGGCCATGGTTTTAAAAAGTTCACTTTTAAGACCAGAAGAGGGAGCCTTAAACTAGGAAACTAAGAAAGAGACCCATGCTTACTATAGGTCCCCTATGTGGAAGTCTCCTATAAATGTATGTTAAAACACCTGTCATTTAAATACGAGTAACAGAGGCCGGGCGCGGTGGCTCATGCCTGTAATCCTAGCACTCTGGGAGGCCAAGGTGGGTGGATAGCTCAAGGTCAGGAGTTCAAGACCAGCCTGAGCAAGAGCAAGACCCCGTCTCTACTGAAAATAGAAAGAAATTAATTGGACAACTAAAAATATATGTAAAAAAAAAATTAGCTGGGCATGGTGGCACTTGCCTGTAGTCCCAGCTACTTGGGAGGCTGAGGCAGAAGGATTGCTTGAGCCCAGGAGTTTGAGGTTGCTGTGAGCTAGGCTGATGCCACGGCACTCTACAGCCCGGGCAACAGAGTGACTGTGTCTCAAAAAAAAAAAAAAAAATATGGTCCCATGCTACAGCCTGTCCCAAGCCACTCAGGGTTCTTGCTTCCTCTGAGTTGATAGTTCCACAAGATGAATCAGCAACACAGAATTTCTTCACTTTTTTGAGCTGCCCAAACTATTTTCCACTACCAGAGATAACAGCTGCTCTCTCAAGATGCCAGGACCGGTTCTGCTAGGCAAGTAGCCTTATACAGAGGGTGAGATTAGCCAGATTGGAAAAGGTCTCTGAATTCGGCTCCTGTCCCCTGCTCCTGCTCCTACATCTACCCTCCTAGGCAGCACCTTGTACCTTAGACCTATCTTCAAGATGAATCTGCTTTATATTCTATTCCCTATGTCTATTCCCTATGTGTCTGCCAAGGTGACAAGAGGTACCAGTGTTTCTCCTCCTAGGACCTAAGGTGCTATTACAATTCCCTCAAGAGAATTGAACTAGCCAGCCTTCTGATTTTAGCCACAGAGGAGAAAGCATTGAATCTAGTGTAAACCAAGAAGCCAAGTTTACTACCTGTTGCACGATTTGCAGTGCAAACATACAAAACTTTCCCCTTCTACTCACATCTTGTTCTCAAGTCCCACTGAGAATAAAATTTCTAAAATGAGTGTTAGCTGCAACATGGATGAACTTTGAAAACATTATGCTAAGTGAAAAGCCAATCACAAAAGACCACATATTGTATGGTTCCATGTATATGAAATGTCCATAGTAGGTAAATTTGTAGAAACAGAAAGTACATTAGTGCTTGCCCGAGGCAGCGGGGAATGGGGCAGGCTGACCTGTGAAGGTGTGAAGTTTCTTTTTGGGATTTCTTGGGATGATGAAAATATTCTCAAATTGATTGTGGTGACTGTTTCACAACCCTGTGAATATGGTAAAAAGCCATTGAATTGTATGGTGTGTGAATTATATCCTAATAAAGTTGTTACCAAAAAAAGTATTTTTTAAAGTTAATAATATTTCACCGTGTCAACCTATTTTATATACAGGATAGTACTTAGCAATTAATCAGACATTGCCAAATGTCAACTGAAAAAATCTCCAAGTCCTGTGTTGAACAAACAGATGGAGTTTGCTTTTATAAAAATACACTTGATACACTGGTGGCATAGTTTATTAATCTGAAAACTAATGTATCTGAGCAAATAAGAATTGAGGAAAATGTATCATCCTTGAACTATCACATATTGTCATGGGTCTTTATTGTTTTCTGGAGGGTTGTTAATCAGGGTCCTTTTGCAGTCACCTGGGACAATTTGCAGATGCAGTTCTTCAGAGGAAGAGTGTAGCTTCAAGGATTGTATCTCTTCTATTTGATTCTAGACAGAACTTAAAACTAACATTATAATAACCACCAGCGTCCACTCCTGGCAACAGAACTAATGCGTTTTCCTTACTTGGGCATATTAGCCACCATGTGACTCACTTGATGAGTATGAAAAAGGAAAAAAGATGGAGACACTGAAATAGAACAGCAAGAAGTGGTTAAGCTCTCCAGGAGAATTGGTTTGCATGTGATGTTGTCAAGTATGTTCAGTAAGCTTAAGAGCATCCCCACCTACCTAGTCATTATGTGTGGGATGTCATTCCCTCATAGAAGGTGTTTAATGATGAATAATGGACATATGTATAATGATTGATGTAGCATTGCCTGCACTGTTTTGGATAAATAAGATGGTTCGGAGTTAATATTCTCGAGAAAAGAAAGAAATGGGTGGGATGCACCAGTATGATCAAGTAAGCAACTGCCACCAACTTAAGTAGATGTTTCTGTAGAAGGTTTGATGATTTAACTAAAGACATTTAATCACCACCACCCACCAAGAAAATGATCTAGGAGAAATAAAAGAATAAAGCAAACCACCTGTCAGCCTAGCAGTCAAAAAAAATGGAAGGAGGCCATTCCACGCACTGATTGAATTATTGGTGGACTCCAGGGCTCACAAGAACCTTAAAGGTTAGTTTGACCATTTACATAAATTGTTTAGCTACAGAGAGGAAGAAATCTTCAGAGTCTTGCTGCCAATGCCAAAAGTTAAAGCCAGCAGGTCTGGTGAGACAGGTGAGGGAATGCGAGGTGAGGGTGGACTACCTGCGTCTTCCCAACTCTGGTTAATGTTCTCACACACCGTATGTGGCCCCTGCCAAGGTATGTCCCACAAGCAATGCAATGTCCAGCTGTACTACAATTAGTTCCAACATGTGAAATTAGTGGAAAATGCCTTGTACCTTATTTTCCCTTATCTCTGTGTTCTATACTTAACACCAAGAACTCAAAAGTCTTTACTCTGTTGGGTCAACTGTACATAACCTCGAGGTATAAGAGGTCAAGGTGTTCCTGACAACATTAATATCTATATTCCATCTGCCTTCACCAGGAAGGTGCTTGGTTTCATAACTAAGTTACTTTGCTACTTTAAAGTTACTTTGTGATTTATAAGTAGGTCTTTATATGTACACCTGAGCACACGTCTTGGCCAACACTTGTTATTGTCTGTTATTTTTGTTAAAATTAGCCTAGTGAGTGTAAAATGGTACTTCATTGTGGTTTTTGATTTGCATTTCCCTGCAATGATATTGAGCATCTATTCATGTGCTTTTCTTCATTCTCACCTCTCTTTCTCTCACTGAGGAATGACCAGGGCTGGTGAAACAGAACTCAATTGCTTATGAGTTCTTAAAGGAAGAAACCTTATCTTACTTATCTTACTTATTTTATATTCTCAACATCTGGCATAATGCTAAGCACATAGTAGATGCTAAATAAATGTTTGCTGAATGCACAAATAGATGAATAATTGAATGAACACACAAATCATTCCAGATCCCATTTTTTCCTGCCCAGATCCTTCCCAGAATTCCCTTTTAAAAAACGTCTGAAAAGAGTTTTGAAACCTTTGAAGTGAACTCAACTGTTGGGGAAAAGATGAATCATGGGTTGCATGATGCAAAAGTAAACTAAGAAAAGCTGTGATATTTAAAAACATAATCCTGTACATTACTAAATCTCACTTTGAAATCATTTATTTCATGCTTCATACGAGGGAACATTTTTCTAAATTAAAATCTGAGCAAAGTAATTTCTAAGAAATTATGAATAGGATTCCTTTTCTTCTGTTTACTTTATTCCTTTCTTTCTGAAAAGTAAACCCTCACTAACCTAGTTTAATAAAAGGCCTAAGAAAATGTCATGGTGAAATATACACTAAGTCATCAGTCATTTAACCTAGCTAATCTTTATTAAAACCAAGAAGAGTTTACTGAGTCAAAAAACTTCATAAGGACCATGACCAGGAGAAGAATGATTTTGTTTTCTCAGCCTCTCCCTTCTTCATATCCCAACAAACCACGCCCCATTTTGATGTGCTGGTCTTATCTAAAGCGATGCACTTCTGTGGTGAGTGGTTGATACACGTGAAACTGAATTTGCCCCCTGAATCAGTTTCCTGTGTTGGGAAACAGGAAACTCTAAGGGAAAGGGAAGAAGCAAAGGCAGATGGAAAGCAAGAGGATTTTCCGGATTTTTGTTTTTAAATTTTAGCTTCCTGAGTCAAGGAGTCTAAACTAAGAAAATCATTGAACACTGAGAGTTGAATAAAGAGAGTTATCATGGTTGGATTTTCTTTTTTCCTTAATAAATAAAACCTCTATTATTCCACGCTACCCGATGTTGTTGGATTGTGTATCATCATATCACACGTTTGCCTAACTTATTTTAGGCAACCTTATTCATTGCACTTAAAGTTAACTCTCTATTTTTAGAAAAAGGCCAGCATAGCTTGTACTAGAAGACTGGAAGTTAAGAGATCTGGGTTTTAGATTCTGCTAATAATTTCTATGTGACCCTGAGGAAGGCCAAACCTCTGAACTCCTGTTTCTTCACCTTAAAAATACTTCACCATCTCCCAGGACCTTTCCAGCTATAAAGTTTTCTGAATTTATTGCATGGTACTGTGATTCCAAAGTGGATCAAGTCTTTTAAGAACTAGTTCTGAAATAAGCCTTGTGAAAGAGGTAGGGTTATGTAGAATTCACGGTGCTCTATGTGTTGCAAATCCTGGCCTCTCTACGTGATTCATTCCCTCTGCGCCATTCCCACCTGCGCAGCAAGAATGAGTACACCTATTTTTAAAGCATTCTGAAATCCTGGGCTTGACATTAACTCTATGAGCATCAGTTAATCACCATTTGGTTTCATTAAGTCTTTTCTGTCATCACTTCCTCTTGGCAAACCAACTAGCCATAGTGTATCTTTGACTTTAACGTGATACTGGTTTTTCACATTCCTCTTTTTATCTCCTTCACAGGATACATCCCCAGTTACCTGGACAAGGATGAGCTATGTGTAGTGTGTGGTGACAAAGCCACCGGGTATCACTACCGCTGCATCACATGTGAAGGCTGCAAGGTAATTACCCTGGGTCCACGAGCACGGAGAAGCCCATCCCCTGCCCTCCCATCCCCTACCCCCGCCCAAGGTCCTACCAGAATGCAACGTTAAGTTCAAGTTCAAATTAAAACCAATTCCATCATCCCTGGCTGTGATCATCCAGGTATCTGATTGTGCTCTTCATTTTTGACATGAACTGAATTTATGGCTGGGTGAGGTGGCTCACGCCTGTAATCCTAGCACTCTGGGAGGGCGAGGAGGGTGGATCACTCAAGGTCAGGAGTTCAAAACCAGCCTGAGCAAGAGTGATACCCCCGTCTCTACTAAAAATAGAAAGAAATTAATTGGCCAACTAAATATATATAGAAAAAATTAGCTAGGCATGGTGGTGCATGCCTGCAGTCCCAACTATTCGGGAGGCTGAGGCAGGAGGATTGATTGCTTGAGCCCAGGAGTTTGAGGTTGCTGTGAGCTAGGCTGATGCCACGGCACTCTAGCCCGGGCAACAGAGCGAGACTGTGTCTCAAAAAAACTGAATTTTTTTTCCAAATCATAAGTAACTAAACAAAGTTTATGAGAGTGTGATGTCTGGTTTCTTTACCTCTGCAAGTGTTTTTAAAACAGAAAGAGAATAAAGAGAATCAATAAAATAAAAGGAAACTAACTCTTACCATGGGTTTAAAAAGCATAGATCTTTTCAACATGTTGTCATCCCAAGAAATTACTGTTTCTCTTCCTGTTTTATTTAGTGTTTGAGGAGACAGAGCATACTCTACCACAAGCTGTTTTCCACCCTTAATCTGAGTGAAAATGCTCATTTTTAAGGGTTCCAGTAGGGAATATTTTTGAGGCCACTTAGATTCAATTATGTTCTGAAATTATCCAAATTGGCTTTCTGCACAACCCGCAGTCAGTAAGATTCTCATCATCCATTGGCTAATTTATGCTCTACAGACCCATCTTCAGGAAGTACTTGACAAGAATAGACTAGTCCATTCACTGCCCAAAAGGGAACATAAATTTGCCTGCTTACAACCTTCATCAACAAAATTAAGATATGCTTTCTGGAAAATGTCTTTTAGTCCAACAACCTAGATTGGTAAATGAAGTCTACCATACAGGTAAATAAAGCTCAACCCAGTGCTGTATCCAGTGTTCAGCTAATGCTTTATAAATGAGGAAGTATTTAAAGTCAGGGAAGGACTTTTAAAATTGCTTTCCAGTTAAATGTTTCATTTATCTTTTATATTTAAAGCTAAATTTTTAGAAGATATAAACCCTAAAGCAAAAATTGTATTAAAATGTATAAAATAATTCCATCTTCCCTCCTCCCTCACCCATCTGACCTCCTCTTTTCCTCTTCCCATTCTCCACCACTCCCTTTCTGCCCTTGCTGCTAAACCCCAAAAATCAACAAGGTAGCTCAGTTTCAAACCACTGTTGTGCCCCATTTTCCCAGTGGTAGATTTTCCGTGTAAATTCCCTGTTGAGATGATGTATCCATTTGAAAGAGGTAAAGTCTAAAGTCCCAAGTCCTTATATCTGCAAGACTGTCTTTGGAATAAGATGTTATGTGTTCTCATTTCATCCAGACCCCTTTGATCTGGAATTCATAGTCCCTTAACAAAGATTAGACTAAAGATTGCCATTACATCTATGAAAATGGTGTCTTAAGGAATTTAATGAAACTAATTACAAGTAAGTCCTGGCTATTTATTAATTAGGAGACTTGCAGACTGTCTCTTGAAAGCATAATTTTATGGGCTTGACTTGAAATTAATAAAACTACATAACTTTAGGTATATTCTCTCATTCCAAAATCTCAGTAATTCAAACAGGTCTTTTTTTAAAATTAGCCTCAATTCATAAGGCTGATTATACAGCACTGAAATTCTTTTAAATCAGTTTCTAATGGTGAATTTTGAATTCTGGGAGAGACTCTATTGAAAATTCCATTTAATACTTAATTCCCAAAAATGACTCTAAAGAGTGAATGTGCCTTACAGAAGACTTAATGCATTATTAGCAATTGACTTAAACAAAGGGAGAATGGAGCCTATTAACCCGTGTCCCTGCCTCACAGATGTCTTCATTGTGATCAAGAAACCAACGAGCCTCTTTTCCCAAGATTGCAGGATGTTTGGGGGCTGATTAAACAGAGATTTTCTTAAAAGCAAAAAATCATGTGGCAAAAAGCTAGATTTCTCAGCCTCTGTGCCTTTATCTCAGATCAGAATCCTGTTTGATGCTTTCATATAAAATCAGAAAAGAATGGTTATGTGGGTTATTTAATATAATGACAAAGGATCTTGGAAAAAGACAAAAGAGTTTTTCAAATGAAACACGGTTTTTAAGAGTGGTGAAACAGCCGATGAGCACACATGTGCACAGAGGGAAGTATAACCCAAGGGAAATCACTGAGGGGGAGTGGGAAGAGGGGGAGGGGCGAAAACCTACCTAATGGGTACAGTGAACACTGTCTGAGTGACGGGCACACTTATAACTCTGAATCAGGCATTACAAAAGCCATCCTTGTAACCGAAAACATTTGTACCCCCATAATACTTTGAAATAAAAAAGAGTGGTGAAATATGAGAAGGGTTATGCTTCATATACTGTTATTCAAACCTCCTGTAATTTAAAAATATTTCTACCCCATACTTGCAGTGTGTATGAGGAGACTCTTTTCTGCCCATTTTTGCCCTGACAACAGTGAAATCTTTTGGAGGTGTCTTTCCTATTACAATGTGCCAATTTTTATGTGGCTCTTATAGAAAGAGTATTAGTCCCACAGTAAACCATTTTTAAGGAAGACTCTCAAAGCTTTCTAACAGTTGCCCAAAGATTGAACTAGGAGAGTGACTTAGCTTCTTATCACGTGGATTAGTGCACCACCTCTAAGCAATAAAAAATGGATCCAGTTCTTTTCAGAATGCCAAGAAACATGTCTGATATTGATTTATAGAAGTAATACCTCTGCTCACCAATAAATCATCAATGAAATATATGTCCTTGTTTATTCTCTGAAGCATCTGTTTTGTCAGCTCACCTCTAAAGGGTTTAAAAAAAAAATAAGTAGACTATTTTAGATGTCTTCTATTCAAGTTCACTTTCAGGAGTTCACTTTTGTCACTTTTTAAAATTAAGGGACCTGGCATCTTTACGTTTACTCAAATGAAGTAGTTCCTTATCCTATGTCAAAATATGCTTTGTTATAGCTTAGGGGAAGCCAAAATCTTAAAAGGGATTTGGTCCATGAAGTGCCCAGGAAAAGTCATCAGAGGTAGGCCACAGAAAAGATGGTACGATGAAGAGTGGAGCTAGCCACCTCTTTTGTTGAAATCAGCAAAGTATAAATTATTTCATTCATTCCAATAAAAAGTGCACGGAGTAGCCCTTTGGAAGAAGTAGGTGTTACCCTTGTGACTGGTATCTCACACCTCATTTTTTTCTTAGCGTTGTCTGACTCTTCAATATGATCTCTGCCCTGCCCTGCCCCAACCCCAGAACGTGAGTCAGCATCAGGGCATGAGGGAGAAAGGGTCTCCCCAAATTCAGAGAGGGTAACAATCTTCCTATCCTTATAGCAGCAGTCGACATACTTGCTGGACGTCTTGGACTGTAGCATTTCCACCTCAAAGGAAACTTTTCCTCCCCCAGAGGAAGTGTGCTCCCCTGCCTCTCTCCTCCCTCTCTGTGACATACATCTTGCTGGGAATTCTGGGTTTCTTTTGCCCTCCTTTGCCATCCTTGGACAGGGGACAACAGAGGTGGAAAAGGGAGGTTCACGGAGAAGTTCGTATTTCACCCCTGTGGCATGCTCTGTCAGTCATGCTTGGGCAGGATTTGCCCACCCTGAACACCCAGGAAAACATCTCAAATAGCTGCCCCATGTGTGATAGTGAATCTTATAACAGTACATCAACATCATTCACACTAATGGATGTAAAACCCAAATAAAATACGAGTTTTGCTATTAGAACTCGAACAATGGAAATGACAAGTGATTTGCACACATGCCCCTGAGTCAAATGCATTTGTCTCAGTTATTCCTGAAATTTTCCCATTTTATTCTGCTTTGCCCAACGTAAAATCCTACCTTGGACCTTTTCATTATAAGAAAGAACTTTTGTGACTGAGTGAGGCATATGCAAGTGGGTATGTGTACGCAATCAAAGCCAAAGAAAATTAAACAGGGTGATAAAAATTTGGGCTGATCTAGTTCAGCTGGTATTTATCAAACAAAGTTAGAATCCTCTTTAAGCTTTAGCAGAGGACATCTCTCAAAACTTGTTTTGCCTTGCTGTTGTGCCAAAACAGAATGAAGTTTTTTTTTTTTTGAGGGGTGGGTAGGAGGGGACTATTTATAATTTGTTCATCTAAAACATTTAAATAATACAGTAAACTTAGCCTTATTTTATATCATATAAGCAGTTATACAAATGACATTTGGAGTGTGACTCCTAGGTTGCAGGCCAAGGTCCAGCATGTACTTACCATGTGATTTGGGGCAAGTAATTTAACCTGTCCGAGGCTTAGTTTTTTTGTTTTTTTGTTTTTTTTTTTTTGCTAATTTTTATTTTTATTTTTATTTATTTTTTTATTTTTATTTTTTTATTGCAGCATATTATGGGGGTACAAATGTTAAGGTTACGTACATTGCCTTTGCCCCCCTAAGGCTTAGGTTTTTTTTAGTCCCTACATTGGAGAGACTAAGAGCACCTCCCTTCTATGGTTTTGGGGAAGACAGAAGGATACGGGACACATCTACAGTACTTTGCAATATGCCCCTCACAATAAGTGCTTGCTGCTATTATTAATAATTTTCTACAATACAGAATACAGTTGCCAAGACTTAGAGATCATGTCCAGAAAGGTTCTAATGTAGCACACCCTTCAGAATATTATATAAATCACCCAATCCTAGAAGTAAATAGTGTCCTCAGATGCTACAGTGGCACTCTCTAGTGCCTTAAGAAAGGAGCACTATGTATGTACTCTCTGGACTACTTTGACACAGTAGGTTTTTGAATGTAACAAGATAAGTCAACTTGAGTGGTAATATATTTTGGGAAATCAGCTCACTACAAATTGTGACTGTAAACATTGTACTGTAAATGTTTTGTAGTTTTCCCTCAATAAAATTTCCGGAAGGAAAAAAAAGAAAGAAAGAAATATGCTTCTAGCCTTATTGAAACTCCTTTATATGTTATTTGCTTCTTTTCATTTGCTGCTTTCAGTGTCATCTCTTTGTCTTTGATTTTTGACAGTTTGATTATATCTTGATGAAGTCTTGTTTGGATTGACTCTGATTAGAGACCTTTAACTTTCCTATACTTAGATATTTATATCTTTCCCCAGATGTACAAAGTTTTCTGCTATTATTTCTCTAAATAAACTTTTTGTTTATTTGTCTCTTTATTCTCCTTCTTGAACTACTACAATTTAAATATTTGCTGTTTTGATGCTTTTCCATAAATCTTGTAAGCTTCTTCATTCCTTTTTATTCTTTTTTTTCTTTTTATCCTTTGATGGCATATTTTCCAATAACCTGTCTTTGAGTTCACAGACTCTTCTTCTACTTGATCAATCCTCTTGTTGACACTCTCTAATGCATTTTTCATTTCATTCATTATACTTTTCAGCTCCAGAATTTCTTTTTTTTAAATATTTTTGCACCCATTACCATCCCCACTTTACCTGTCTGTTAAATTTATAATTTTGTCATTTATTATTTTCCTTATTTCATTGAATTATTTTTCTATATTTTCTTAAAGTGTGCTGGGCTCTCTTTAAACAATTATTTTGAATTCTTAGGCAGTTCCTGTATCTCCATTTCTTTGTGATCACCAATTGGAAGATTATTATGTTATTTCATTGGTACTGCATTTCCTTGTTTTTTCTTGTTTCTGGTTGCCTTAAGGTAATTTATGCACATTTATTTGATCAGTCACCTCTTGTATAATTTATAGACTAGTTTTGCTATGGATAGACTTTTCCCTTTAGTAGAGGGTAAGGTCTGAGGGTGCTTGCCGGGTGGGTTACAGAGGTTCTGGCACAAGTGAAGATGCAGCTGTACAGTCTCTGTGAGCTCTGTCAGCTGAAGTCAGTGTTGGCAAAAATTACAGAGATCTTCAGCAGCCAATGCTGTGAAAGTCTGCAGTGGTAACCAGGGTTGTTGGGGTGCTCAGTGGCAATGGCTGCTATGATCCTCTCAATCCTTTTTTCTCCCACTGGAGAAGCTGCTGCTGGTAGGATCCCTCTTGGCTGTGGATCCAATTTATATACCCTCTCACAATGGTGATGCCACTAATAACTGATGAATGGCACCCACAGGTCAGCTATGGAGCTGAGGCCTAAAGCATAGGCACATGTGGAAGAACAATGGCTCCAGGATGCAGCATAAGAATGGCACTGGTGCCTGGGGAATAGGCATCTCACTACTGCATTGATAACAGTCTGCAAAGTACAGATGCTTGCAAAGTAGCTGGGGAGCTGAGAATATGAGCACAGGTGTGTGCGGTATTACAGAAGCTCTGGTGAAGGGCCTAGCTCCCTATAGCAGGTGAACCAGTACCCAGAGCATGGTCGTGGGCAATAGAGCTTGGCTCCAGGGCCCCAGAGTAAAAATTAGTTCACATGGTGATGTCTCCAATGTCTGATATGTGGGTAGGCCCAGAGCGGGCACAAAGCCCAGGTCTGGAATGTGGACCTTCACAAGGCAGCCACATCTTGGGGGACAAGGCCCACACAGAGTCAGGATAGGTGGCCACTCCTTTCCCAAAGCAGCTCCGCAGCAGCTGCAACTTGGTGAAGAGGGACATACAGCCATGTCTCCCTCTCTGTGTTTCCTCAGTGGGAGTGGCTGTTGGTTACCTCAGTGGCAAAATATTCTGCTGTGTGAATATTCTTTTTGTTTTTTGGTCCACTGTGCTACTGAAGGTTCTTTAATGGACACTTAAGCTCTCTATTTTGGTTTGTCAATAGTTGTATTTGGTTTTTTGTGTGTGTGATTTGGGTGGGGGATGAAAGCTAGTATCTCCTACTTTGTCTTCTTGGTGATGTCACCCTAGTTCATTTTTTTTTTTTTACAAACCTAAATCAAATTGTAGAGGGATGGTGGCAGTCACTGAATTTGAGAGTTTCCTACATCATTATAGTGAAATTGCCCTTTTAAGATTTTTTTCTCCAAAATTAATCCTGTTATTTAAGTGTTTTATCCTAAAATGAATCCTGCTAGAGTGTTCACTGTGCTCCCATTTGAATACACAAACAGACATTTATTTGTTAAGTATCTTTCCTATGTGTTTTGCAGTACAAGAAATGCATGAGAAATTACTGCTATCCCCAAAAGTGATCATTCATTTGATAGATAAGATATACACATAAAATAATTAGAGAATAGCTTAAGACAACAAATGCATGCGTCCAATTTAAAATGCTACCAAGAGAGACCTCGCAGCTTTGAACATGTGTAGACTGAGCTCAGTCACTAATGTCCTGCAATTTACGGGCTGCTCCAAAAATCCCCTCACCCTGCCACAGAGCCCATCCTCCTCTCAAGAACTTAATTATTTTATAATCAAGTCATTGACATTTCAGGAATATTCTTTGAAAACATCAACATCCATAGAATAAATTAATCAAAGCTCTGCATCCAATCTGGCTCTTTAGGTAAAATTAGCATATCAGACTTTTTCCAGCTGAGTCAGCAGGAGGGGAGAGTTACAGAGCAAGTGAAAGGTATGATGGGAGAAACAAGGAGAGCGCACTCTGGGTTGTGGGCTTTGGACAGAGGAGGGCAGGCCTGAGTCAACCATGACATTAAGGTGTTCTGGGTTGACAAAGAGCTTTGAGGCCCAGAACAGCTAGAGGTATGAAAAAGGAGGCTCACGAAGAAGAAGGCAGTGAGCAAAGGACAGACTTCCTACTTTGTAAATTTACCCAAGGCCCTTTCTTTTTCACTTGGCTTTAACTTTCCTCTGAGGCTGTCTGTGGCCAGGGCTATGAAGCCCAGCTGGAGACCCTGTGATCCTTTCTTCTCTTTGAATTGTATTGATTGATTTCCTGCTGCCATGGCTGCTGGAACATCTGGCCAGGCTGCTTCTTCTCATCACTTCAGAGATACTGCCAGGAAGCTGCAGGCCCCAGGACTGGGGGACAGGTGGGGAGGATTATGGAGGCCATAGTCCAGCAGAATAAAGGGGCTTCCCTGCCTCTACTCCTGAAGACCTTCCCTGCCACAACACCTGTCTGGGCTAAGGGCTTCCCTGCCAGGCAAGGGAGACCCATTTCCTTTTCTTCACATGTATTTCCAGAATTTGCTACCCAGATATAACCCCTTGGCAGGTGTCAGAATCCTCTAGTTTCTGACTAGTTTGACTTTCTCTCAGACAAGATGTCCTTGTGGAAAGCGTGGTTTCTGGAACCAGGCTGCCTACATTTAAGTCCTGGCTCTACCATTTACCAGCTCAGTGATCTTGAGCCTCAGTTTCCTCATCTGTAAAAGGGGAATAGTAATAATATCCCTCTCATAGATCTTTATAGAAAGAGTTCAGCACCATTTCTGAACTTAGTATAGTAAGTGCAAACACACAGAATAAATCCAAAATAGATGTTTGCTACTATTATCACCACTGTGACTGCTGCAGTTAATTATCCAATCAACAAGTGTTAATTAAACAACTTCCTTGTCCCTACCATTGGGGCTTGGAATAAAACACTCCACTAAAATGAAAAATAATAATGATAAAATAATATTTTTCACTTCTGAGCACTAATTTTGTGCCAGGCACTATGCTAAAGATTTCTACTGATTTGGGGAGGGGACAGGGTGGGAGATACACTCAGCATCTGCATTTCAGAGGCTCTTTGCAGAAAGTTCAACTTGCCCCCTTAAATTGCAAAGTCTTTCTCAGAGCTAGGAAACAATCTACCTCCTTCAGCCACACTCTCCTGGGTTCTACCTCCTGCCCAGAGTAGCACCTTTAACCCTCCTTTACTTACTTGTGAATCTTCTACAGCCTGCTTTCCTATCTCCCCTACCACTCCCATCTAACTGTAGAAATGGCGTCTCATTTCACTTCTGAGAAGCCATTTCCTGTCATCTCTTTAAAGTCTATCTCTTTCCCACTGACTGTCTCTAATGAGGAGCAGAAAGCAAATGTCTAGCCGTCCTTATCAGCATAATCAGAAAACTGCATCTCCTCTGGACACATCTGGAGTCCCTATGTTGCTGAAAGCAAGTCTCTTCATGTTTTGCCATTTTGAGTCTACCTGTTTTGGTGAGCAAGTGTGCGAATCAGTTTTTAACACCAACATTCTGGTCTAGTCTTTGAGATAGGAAAAAGATGAAAATAAATATGTTTCCACATTTTAGGGTAGAAAACCCAGTCTGTGGTTTCCCAGGCACTTCTTGCTGTGCCATTCAGAACTTCAAGCCATTTAGCCCCAGAGGCTACAATTTTCCTTATTTGCTAACCTGGTGTTCAAAATTGAAAAAAAACTGGTTTCCTTAGTAGCATTTGATTTTGATTTTACTGAAACTTGTGTGGTTAAAAACATTCTTATACTAATAGGTATGTGACCTTTAAGATATTTGTCAGGAAAAAAAATCTCTTAAGAGTAGAACCTTGTTTCCCAACTGAGTCTCTTCTCACTTCAGAAATCGGGTCCCTTGAAATGATCTTTTCCCTGACTATTACCTGAAATCTTTAAACCCCTCTTTACTCTTCTTCCCACTTCAAGAGGGATTCTGAGTCACTTTCCCATTACTGGAAATGGTAGATACTGGCCAACAACTATTTTTCTAGGTTTCAGACCTTGCCTTTCTTTGCGTGACTCAACCTAAGCTCAAGAGCCATGAGCATGGAGCAGCAGCAGCCACAAAACTTATCTACAAAAGCTGAAAAATGACACTTAAACAAAAGCCAAGCCAAAATTACATGAGACAGTTCATTTCTCTCTAATATACACATGAGTTAACAATCTAATACCTTGATGTGCTTAGAAAGATGAAGTTGCCTGGCGCGGTGGCTCACGCCTGTAATCCTAGCACTCTGGGAGGCCAAGGAGGGTGTATCACTCAAGGTCAGGAGTTTGAAACCAGCCTGAGCAAGAGTGAGACCCCATCTCTACTAAAAAAATCGAAAGAAATTAATTGGCCAACTAAAAATACATATAAAAAAATTAGCTGGGCATGGTGGCACATGCCTATAGTCCCAGCTACTCGGGAGGCTGAGGCAGGAGGATCGCTTGAGCCCAGGAGTTTGAGGTTGCTGTGAGCTAGGCTGACACCACGGCACTCTAGCCTGGGCAACAGAGTGAGAC
>CAUYRT010006048.1:0-24637 GCA_963574885.1 Lepilemur ruficaudatus | reverse complement strand
CACTTGTCACCAACTGGTTTGCCTTTGGCTGAAAAAAGATAATGAAAATGGCCCTGTCTTTCTTCCATTCAGTATTTCTGTAACATTTGGTTATGTCATAATAAAAAATAAACAGTTAATGAAATATTAAATTCTTATGATTCATAGTGGACTGTGCCATATCTATTGCATGATCATCATTTTGGATGACTCAAATATTTTACCAATATCTGAAAGTGCATACGTAGGTACTAACAACAGTTTGTTGAACTGGCTAGGCGTGGTGGCTCATGCCTGTAATCCTAGCACTTTGGGAGGCCAAGGTGGGAGGATTGCTTGAGGCCAGGAGCTTGAGACCAGCCTGAGCAAGAACAACACCCCATCTCTACAAAAAATAGAAAAAATTAGCCAGGCATGGTGGTGTGTGCCTGTAGTCCCAGCTACTCAGGAGCCTGAGGCAGGAAGATTGCTTGAGCCCAGGAGTTTGAGGTTGCAGTGAGCTCTGATCCAGCCACTGTACTCTAGTCAGGGCAACAGATCAAGACTCTGCCTCAACAACAACACAAAAAAAGTATTTTTGAATGAGCTTTGTTCATAGTATTGATTTTTTTTCTAATTAGAAATAAAGTTAACCAATAAGATTTCACAATAATTAATAATCGATAATATGCAAGTTTAGCAATACCAAACATGATGTTGGAGTTACCACTTCATTTTGTGATGTGAACTGCACAAAGAAAAGTCCAAACTGTGCAAGCTCATTTTAAGCCTTCATTTGCATAAAGTCTGCAGCCATTCATTAGACCAAGGAAACCACACAACCTATGGCTAGCCCAAAGACAAACTGCAGGGTTATATTACAAAGGGCTTGAAAACAGAAAAGGGTGAAGAGTTAAGCCTAATACCAAACTACCTACACCTCCTATGTATCTGCTACTGGACTCACCAAGTAAAATAATTATTTCAAGAACTTTTTAATAACCTTCATGCCTTGGACATTTAATTTCATTTTGCTCATGCTTTTTCTTCAATTTGATCTATCTCCCTCTTTCCCTCTCTCTCCCCCTTCTCATCTATAAAAATTTACCATAAAGTATACATTCTAAGTGAATTAAATTTCAAACCATCCCACCAGTACCCCGTATCAGGTATATTATTCTTCCCTCTCACATATAAGCAAAATTCATCATGATTCAGCTTTATCCCATTTCATTCTTTTTTTAAGAAGTAGGATCCTGCTACCCCTCACTTCATTCTTCTTACTGCCACTCTTGCACATGAAAGGTAATTAATGATTTTATTAGATAAATAAGGAATAAGCAACACAAAGAAAATCAAAACCCATATTCTCACATAAAAAAGTCAGTGTCTTAAAAATCCTGAATGAGTATTTGCAACCAATTTGCAAGAGGATCATGTTAAATTTAAAATACTAATATATGCATACAATCATGCTAATACACTCTTCAGAAATATATTTATTACAAAAAATATAATATGTACATAAGTGTATTTAATAAAGATCTTAGCTAAAGCCATTTGAAATGTCCTAATATTATGCAAGGAAGAACTCCAGATTTTTCTCAATAAAATGTTGTTCTGCAAATGATTAGCATTGAATTTTTGCAGAATTTCAAAGGGTTCAGATGTCTGCCACTGAGTACGTAGGTTGATAGGGAAAATTCTTAACCTACTCCAATGTCTTTTTTATTAGCCTAATACACTTACAGCTCTTGAGACCAGCACCATTAATAAAACTAATTGTTCAGTGTTAAGTAACTTTGAAAGCCTGGGCTCCTTTACTTGACCGTTAACTTCTCAACTCCATCTCCTCCCTTTCTCAGTTTCCTGGTGCCATTCAGAAAATGGAAAATAGAATATGTAGTAAGTTAATTCTAGTTGAACAATTAAAAACAACCAGTCTTTTTCTTAATGTTACATATTTTAAGACTAAACTTCTTAATAGCAGATTCAACTCTTTCTTGTTGAGAATATGAGAATCAATTTGCGGCCCTTAAAGATACGTTTATATAAAGATTACTTTTAATAAAATGATCATTATTCTCTTATTACTATTTACTGTTGTAAAGCCTATAAACTTTGTTTTACACTTCTAAACTTGTATGACTTCTGTGATAACACTTTCGGGTATGGATCTTTAATCTAGAAAGTTAAGAGACCATATGAAATAGAATGCTCTCAAATTATGCTTACTTTATATGTCAAAATATTATAAACATATAATTCTAACAGAAATATTCTAATATAAATTCTAATCTATATTAAAAATTCTAATACATACTGAATATATTATATAATTCTAATATATATTAGATATAAAGGTCTAATGTATATTAGATGTAAAATTCTAATACATATACTAAACATAAAATATATAATTCTAATTCATAATGAAAGCATTACAGACCCTAACCACCCCATTCTATTTCCACTTCCATTTATGCTCTCCCCACACTACATTTATTCTCTCTCTGCCCACACAAACCTGTGCAATTTCCACTTCCAAGGAATAAAACAGCAGTTTCAAATTTGTGAGGTGGAGAACTCACCTTCTGAGAATTGAGTGACCAGAACAAAATGCAACTATGCAGTGAAAGTCGTAACGTTAAGAGCAGCGTAGAGGTTTCCTTTAGAAAGTCGTAGCCTTCGATGAATAAACTCATTCTCCCTCGGTGTGTCATGGCAGCTAGTGCAAGCAGCTAAAAAGTAGACTTCATTACAGTCACAGACCAGCTACCCACATGTGAATGGTTAAGTTCAGCACCAACATTGTTTTGCATTGAGAAGCCAGCCAGGAGTGAAATTATCAGTTCCTTGTTCTTCACGTTTAGTGTGGAAGAGAGCTTGGCACATTTTGAGACAGAATGAGTGCTTTGCTTCCTGGAAATAGAAATTCTCATACAAATTTCAAGAGAAAGTTACTAAAATTCTCATTAATAGTACACTTAAGAACTTTTGTGCTTTCCTAGGACAAGATATAGTGTACAATACTTACGAAGTGCAATTGTGGTAAAGTTCTTAACCATTTAATTTGTTTCAATTCTAAGAGTTGAGTTTTAGCAAAGAGACAGATCAAGAATCAGCCCTTCTTATTGCCTTCTCTGGGTTTTCTTACAAAAATATTTTAGTGCCTATGATCTTCCCAAACTCCATAATCATATGTCTTTCACTAGACTGCATTAAAAGGCCAGGTTTAGAAAAACAAATGGACAACTGTGAATGGATTATGTTGCAGAATGTTTCATAAAGTGAAAAAGACAAACTTTGGTGTTACTGATATACTAAATGACTATAACTGTGAATCACAACATTCATGTTTCCCTTCTGTAATTGTTTTAGTTAGGAAAAGTCAAGCTACCACCAAGAATTTTTTTTAATTGATAGACCATTTCCTTACATTTTCATTCAAGATATTGATAAATGTGTTAAGAGGTCCAGCGTGCTTTTTACCTTCAATAAAATGATTTATTGTTATAGCAATTCCTTCCTGGTTGAAAATTCACTATACACTAAATTGCTGCTTCTGAAAACACAAAATTGTACAGCCACCTTGGGGAACCATTTCACAGTTGAGCATGCACCTGCTGTATGATCCAGAGATTTTACTCCTAGGCATTTACCCAAGAGAAATGAATACATATGTTCATATAAAACTTGTACACAAATATTCATAGGAGCATTATTTGTAAGCCAAGAACTAGAAACAATGCTAAAGTCCCTGAACAAATAAATGGATGAACCAACTCTGGTATATCTATGCAATGGAACATTATTCACCAATTAAAATGTCGATCCACACAATACTATGGATGAATCCCAAAATAACCCTGCTAGTGAATGAAGGCAGTAAGAAAACAGGAATACATATTGTATTCTGTATACTATTATTCAATTTATATATGACTCCAGAAAATACAACTAATGTAAACCATATAGCAATGGAGCACATTACGGTTGTATGGGAAGACTATGAGGGAGGGTTTTCACAGGGATGTGAGGAAAGTTTTTAAGTGATGAATACATTCACTCTCTTGACTGGTGATGGTTTCATAGGTATATAAATATGTCAAGTATTGACAAATTGTACTCTTTAAATGTATACAGTATTAATACACAGTGATGTTAATTATGCTTCAAAAAGTTGTTTAAAAATAAATGAAAATAAACTGCCTATAAGTCACAGAATCATATTGTTTTCCCCAGGACCTATACGTAATATAAAGAAGCAAAAAATAAAGAATATTTTGTTGTCCTCATTGTCTTTATTATTGTTGTTAAAATATATATATTTGCACACACATTGGACACATTCCATCTATATGGAAAGAAAAATAATTCTATTTTATTTTCAGGTATTTTGTTATAACGCTCTCTGAGACAGAGAACAAAGAGAACAAAAAAAGTGTGAAAGTGGTTAAGTCAACTCAAGAGGAAAACTAAACTTACAAGAAAAAAAGAGTAAACAAAACTTAATCTTGATTGCCGTGCTCACCTTAGAAAACAACTTATATGTCTAACCCTGGGTACAAGGTTTCTTCTTGACTGGACACCAGCTTCCTTTGCACATGTAAACTCTGCATGGATTATCTATACTAATACTTTCCATCAGTGCTGTTAATACAAAGTACATTGTAATTATAATATAATATCTTTCACTGAGAGCTGTGGGAAGGCTAATTAAGTAATTTTTGCAAATTACTTTTTGGCATTTCAAGGGAAAGGTGTTTATGATTGCCAGTGATTGTTTTGAGGCATTTGCTTCTAATTATTGTCTTTGAAGAAATGAGTATTCCCATCCTGTATAATGCGTTAACTCTTTTTCCTGGTTCTATAATGTGTTGACGATTTGCCAACTCTTTACCAATCACACATGATGTCATATGCTCAGAATAATTACACAATATCAATATATTTTATGACAAATTAAGGAAAATCTGCACAGAATTTTGTATGCCATTAAAGGATGTTCTTCAAACAGCAAATTAAATTTTGTTATAGCCCCATTTGAGTTTTTTTGGTAAAACATATCAATGACACAATAAATTGACAAGGAATAAACATATAGATGCAGACATGAATAGCTAGACATATAGATGATACAAGCTTTCATGGATGTAGGACTCGTACAAATCAGTCATTCAGTATAATAGGGTGAGAATTTTAAGAACTCTTTTACAAAACAAAGACGCCTATATGTACCTTATAAAGGGGTTAGATATCTACCTTTTTTATTATACTGAAAGGCTTTATCAAAATTTCTTCATACTTTAATGACATATAAAAATGAAAATGATTATGGTAATTAAGGTAAGCAATTTATCATGAAAAAGTCACGCAAAAAAACAATTTGTCTTTTTATTTAAAAATATTGCAGGATGCATTCATTAAAACAATTAGTAACTTCAGATTTGGTCACTTTTACAAAAAGTTCTAAGATCTCAATGTTAAGAAATGTAATTCATGCAGAATATTCATGTGTGAATTATAGACAGAAAAATGAGCATATATAAGATGTATATTTTTTCTTAGAATGATAGATTTTTACATAATTACATACCTCCATTATATTTTTCTACTTATATTTTTTCTAGACATATATACATTTATTTTTAACAGTGTCAAGCTCAATATACTTACATGCCTAAGGATAAAAATAAATGGAATGATAGACATTTCCTATAAAATTTAATATTGAAAAGTTTAATCAATTATATTAATTATATTTCACATTATATCTTAAATATATAGACACATAAAAATCAAAAGAATCATATATGTTTATGACATAGTTTGCATTGAATGATACATATCTTAAAATGTTTCTCCACCATGGACCAACATGAATGAATACAGATTGAAATATTTATTTTATGTTTCAAAACCAGCTAATCATCTATCTCATAAAATAATCTTTTATTTTTCAGGATTATAAAATCTGTGAGTGAAAACAAACCAAAATGCACACACATGCACGCACACACACTCATATATACACACATATATCTATATTCCTGACATAGTTCATAAAATAAATATTCCACAATTATCAATAAATAAATGAGTAAAAAATTAATAGATTAAAATATCTTAGAATTCTCTAACTAGAGCCATGTAAATTAGCACAGCTATAGATTTACTTGAGAAAATTAGCTGTAACATTTTTATAAAAATACAAATTTAATTAGCACAACTTTCTCATTAAAAATATTATCTGCCAGGAACAGACTTGGATCTTCCTAAATCACTACTGTTATAGGCAAATGAAACAATGAAATTAATAAAATGATATTGGACAAATCAGAAACCTAGGTTTTGATCCTCTGAGTTTAATATCAACTGGAGATTGACCTTGGAAAATCACTTAACCTCTCTGAACCTCAGTTCTGTCAACTGTAAAATGAATGGTTGTACTAAATAAACTTTCTGCTCACTTCCATCTCTGAGATTTTATATATCCTGAAAAATACTTCTGAATAGTAGGATATAGAAAACTGTGATTTGCTGCTAAATCTTACATTTCTATTTAATTTGTAATATGCTTATTTCCTAGAAATTTGAGACTTGATTGCACATTTCTCTTATGCTTAAATGCATTTTCAGGACTAAAATATCCTAAATATCCTGAAAGTACACTTTTAGCATATATATCTTTCTAGAGTTTGAAAAGTTTCTTTCAACTTCACCTTCATCTGACTCATTGTTGCAAATAATTAAATGTCTCAAGGTGTCAAAACTAATTTGTTCACAGTAAGATGTGGCTTGGTTGTTCAGGGTCCTGAAAAGTGAAAGCCTAAAAGGGTTAGCAAATGGATTGCACCATGAAAAATGAAGAAACTAAGATCTTAGATTGCATATGTTTAAAACTTTCTTGAAAAAAATAAATTACCTCATGTGTGTACTTTACTTGCTGTGTTGTGGCTATGAGGATACACAAGTTATAATAGTGATATCTTAGGAAAATAATGTGTACTAATTTTACATTTTCTGTTGCAATATTGATCCTTCTGCTTATGTTGATTAAAAACAAAGCAACAGAGAATGTTTTAATTAAGAGCTCGACCAATTCAATTTCTTAGGCTTGAAATTACGCAATTGGCATTATATTAAATGCTGAGAGGCAAACAAAATATAGTTATGTGTTTCAGTCTGTTTGGGCAGCTATAACAGAATACTGAGTGGTTTAAACAACAAACATTAATTTTCTCGGTGTTGGAGGCTGGACATCTGAGATCAGGGTACCAGCAGGGTAGGGGGAGGGCCATCTTCCTGGTTATGTCCTCTCATGGCCTTCCTTGGTAGGAGCACCAAGACAGAGAGAGACAGAGGGAGAGATCTTGTAGTTTCCTCTTTTTATAAGGAAATTATTTTCATCATGAGGGCCTCAAGCTCATGACCTAATCTAACTCTAATTCCCTCTCAAAGACCATAGGGTTTTCATCTCATTTAGGATTTCAACATATTATTATTATTTTTTTATTATTATTTTTGGGCAGGAGAGGGTGCAAACATTCAGTCTATAGCAATATGGAAAAAATCACTTTAATATAAACATGCCCAAATGTGGATATATTTTCATAGAAAATTAAGAAAAAAAAAATAAGCAGGCCAGGTGCAGTGGCTCACACCTGTAATCCCAGTGCCTGTGGGAGGCTGAGGCAGAAGGATTGCTTGAGGCCAGGAGTTTGAGACCAATCTGGGCAATATAGTGAGACCAAAAATAATAATAAAAAAAATTAGCCAGGCGTGGTGGGGTGTGACTGTAGGCACACTGCTGTCTGCAGCAGCTCCTTACAGCTTATGCGGGATGTAGGGTCACTGGAGTGAATTAAGTGGATTGTAATTATATGTCCCACATTGAGGTGGTCACCAAACGGTGTTTGGGTAAGGTGGATACCTGAACCATACTGAGGAACTAGGAGGAGGTGTAGAACTGAAAAGTGTGTCAAAGATGGAAAAACTTAAGCCTATATTCAAAATGAATGCTGGAGCAACATAAAATCATAGGAATTCACTGAAATATAAAACTATATACTATATATACTGAAATATAAAAACTATTAATAAAGTGACTGTACATCCTACTATGCTCAGGAGAGTTTTTATTTATGTCTGTTGTCTTAGAGGCATATAAATAGAGCCTATTTTCATTATCAAAAATATCCTGGTTTAATTGATAAATTATGTGGTCTCCCTAAATATGGAAAACATGCAAAAGGATTGCACTTTAATGTCTAGTTAATAAGGAATGTTTGAAAATCATTAATTAATTTATTATAGTCTATATTCTGGTGAAGTCTAATTACTTTTCAGTGGTTCTTTTGCTGTCATTTTCTCATTACATCTGTACAAGAATGCTAGTCTGTTGTATCAGGAAACTTATTACTGAAAGCATGATTGTTTATTATCTTGTTCAATGCATAGCTCTTTAGGTACCAAATTGTCCATTGATTTCTAAGGAAGGCTTTCCAAATTGCAGGCTGCCTGCTCTTATAATTACATGGCAGGAGGAAAAATTCAGCTCTGTCTATTTAACCAAGGAGCCCATGTTATAGTTGTTGTGGTTGTGCATTTTAAATTGCTTTTTTTTGTAGTTGATTTGTTTGTTTGGGCACTCTGTGTATATTGGTTGGGTCAAAGTTCAGCATATTGGCAGAATGGGAGGTATGTTTTAAATTTCTTTTTGCAATGTCAGCTGAAAAATGGATCCCTCATTGCATAGTGTCATAATTTTCTGAAAAACATCATTAACCATTGCCCAGCCACAGGAGCTAAGGAGTTGTACTGATCAATGGTTCAGTGACATACTTGGTGCAGGTTGTTACTGGTACACATTCATTTCTTGAAAGAAGCACTTTGAAGGTCAATGTTCTAGGCTTCTGGCTTTGGGCAAAAGTTATATCTCCACATTTCTTCTTGAAATACTTAAGGCCCATATTTATTTAACTAAAGGATAAAGCCAAATGTAGAGTTTTAAGAATACATTGTGAGTCAAATACATACAAATGTTAATCCATGTGCTGCCACTTATTAGGAATGTGACCTCAGATAAAGTAGTTAAACCCCCCTTAAGCCTTTGAGTTCTTACCCCTATATAAAGATATTAATGCATAATACAGAAAGTAGTGTAAGGAAGATTTGAGATAATTGTTAATAATATAAACATTTATGTCAATACTTGGAGCATAATATTGAACAAAATATAGCTGCTATGGTATGTCTATCTTACATGCTCAGTTTTAAATTTTAAATTTGTAATTATCCAGGGATATAAATTTGTGAAAATCACAACATAATTTGCACAATATAAGATAGGTGAACTTTAATATAAGGTAAACATAAAAGCTTAACTCATTTAATTATCAGTATTACTCTCAGTATTTTCCAAATGAAAATATTTTCCTCATTTCCTTAAAAATGGATTATCAAGTAAATTTTAGAAAAAGTAATGGCTTACAAAAAACCCCAGGGGTATCCATCTATCTTCTAGTTCCAAGATTGACAGAATGTTTCCTATGGGAAAGAATACTCACATCAATTTTTATTCATAAGGAAAAAACATACAAAATAGTTTGTCCATGATAGTAAAGATAAAATTTCTGTTAACTCTTGTGATAAAAGGGTCTGTAGTTTTTAAACTTAATACCTTAAGGAAAAATCTGTTAATCTTCAGTAACTCTTATGAATAAGGGTGTCGTTTTCCCCAAAATGAAATAAATACGATGGAATAGTTAAAACAATAAGCCTTTCACCTATGTTATTTTGAAACTAATATGTTATGATGCAAGATCTCCATTCATCATTTTTTATGTTCCAAAAATTATTTAGAGACTCCTTAACTTCTAATAAGATGACTATAAATATTTTTTCTCAATGATATGTTGTTTATGGTGAATGCCATTTTAATAATAGTAGTTAAAATTTATGATCTCCAATATCATAAATTGGCACCATTATGTTTTAAATACACATAATTACTTAAATATTTTAAAAATTTTAATGTCTTTAATAATTTTAGCTTGGGGCAATATTCATTGAGTAATCATCGCTCTCCCTGATAACATCATAGCAAAGACCATGTGCCCATTTTATAAATACAACTGGGCTTGTATCCTTTTTAACAGATCAAATACAAATACCTCCATTCTGTTCTCTTGCCTTTAACTCATTCCTTTTTTAACTCAAACTGTAATAAATTCCTTTTTTTCCCCTACTTTTTACAGATAGAAATACCTCTCTATATCCAACAGAACAAATGTTTATCTCTTATCTCTGTAAAAGATGAGATTCTTTTAAACAGACTCACAAATCGGTTTATTATATTTTTCGCCACTCCTCAGTATATTTCAGCTTCTACTTGTTTGCTAACATTCATTGACACTTAATACTAATGAGAAACTGTATCCCATAATTTGCCTGAAAGCTGGGATTCCCATAGAAAAAACAGGAACCTGGTGCATATTGCTATTCAGGCACTTTTGTAAATTATCCTTTGTGACGACATCTTGCAGAGTGAGGTGTTATTAGCAGAAGAGCATTGGTATTACTTTGAGTCTTTGCTGGCCCAGCCTCAAACCGTGCACACTATTTTATTGCTTGTGTTCTTTGACAAAAAAGAGGGATTCAGTTGAAACAAAAAGAAAACATTTTAATGAGAGAGCAACAGAGCCCCCTTAGGAACCTATGACTCCCTGTGAAAGACGGGTATAAGAAGAGGAAGGAGTCCAGATGGACAGAGAGAAGCAACAGAAAACACCAGTCCCTGTTTTCTAAGATTTATAGAAAAAAGTACTATGATGTAAAATGTTGGATTTACAAAGTAAGAAAATAAGAGCATTGATATTTGGAGAAGTGCTCTATGTATATATCTACTCACCAGCAAGCGAAGTTTGGATGATACCAATCATAAGTAGTTTGTATTAGTAAATAAAAGGGTCTTGCATTTATTGAACTCTGAATATGTAACATGATTTCTTTGAGGAATTTATTACTAAACTCTTATTTTATTGTCATACCAACCTAAAGGCAAGTCAAGTCACTATCACTTCTTCAGATCAGGATGTAAGTTTTTTTGGTGTCTCATACTTTATGACATATAGAGCAAGGAGTGATTGTTTGTGGATGGCATAACAAAGTAAAAGATTACCCAACTCTAATGAAGAAATATCCCATTTCCATAACATATTTTATTGTTAAAAAAGAAACTGTTACTGAAAGCTTGGCACTTGTCTCCTAGTTTGCATCGAAAGAACGAGGACAAATGGTTTGAGCAGAAGGAAAGGAGGTTGGTTAATTTGCCAGCAAGTGAGAAAAAGGCAGACTCTTGTATTAAAGTACCAATTTACTATCTATAATCAGAAATATAGAGTTTTCAAAGGGAGAATTTTCAGTCAGGGTACTATTGTTTAACTACAGTTGATGGTTCTGATCCAACCCATCTCCGGAGAAGACAATCTCGTGACCTCTGCCCAGTTTTGTTGAGGCATCTCCTGTGGGACAAAGAACAAAGGACATACCCCTGCCCCTCCTGGACACTGGTCTGGGGCAGAGATGTAGGTTTTAATTTCCAGAAAGAGTTGGGAAGGTTTTAAGGAGACAGGTTGTAACACATTTTGCCCTTTTTCAGGCTGTTCTCTCTATTATAAAACCTGTATCAAATGTAAAAACATAAATAATTGTACATAAATACCATATGAAAAATGTGAAATGTTTCTTCAAATGTGAAATATTTTTTTCTGAGGAGTTTTAAACCAGAAGAAGAACATAGGAAAAAATAAAATTAAGGGCAGTGGAGAAAGATATTACCTCTTGGGATTTAATATTGATCTTTATTAATTTAATCTTGAATGTATACACAGGGATTTATAAATAAGAGACATATTTCTTATTAAATATATCATAGTAAATAATAAGTATGTTTGTGCCCATTGCCTGAGTCCTTATCCCTACAGCAACCCAATGGGAACCAAGTTAGTTGTTCTATGTGAGTAGCTGGGCACTTTATTGGCAAGAAATGAGGCAAAATGACCAAACTGTGCTTATAAAAGGGAAAGCGCAACTGTTCCCCTTTCCTCCTGAAAGAATCTTCATAGCCGAATCCTAATTTAACCCCTTCATATGTAACTACTGTCTCCAGGAGATAGTTAGCCTCACTGTTTTAGCTTTTACCACTCTTCTAGTTCTGGGATATAACTTTTTGGTTTTGGAAGATAAAAGAAATTTTAAACAAATGAATATAGATCTAATGTTTATAGCATGTGAAAATGTTTCTTAGAGAAATAAAAACAAATATTCTCTAATTCTATAATATATACGTCTTTATGGCTCAGAAGTCTAGGTCCTTCATAGGAATATTGAGAAATCCAAGGAAGTTTTATTATTAGCAACAATGTAACTGGTTTTAGAGATGAGCAAGGTGCAAAATGTTGGTAAGAAAACCATCTTTTGGAAACCTATGGCAAAGCACTGTTGCCTATAAGATCTGGAGACACTTTAGCTGACATGACATTCTCCTGTGCTCTTAGCAATTCTTGGAAAACATACTCCTGTCAACTAAGCAGGATTGGGCCTGGATTAACATCCTAAAGTGAAAAAAGATACTTTATGTTACACTTACAATGTGTACAAAAGTAGATTGTCCTTTTGTCTTTTTCCAGTTTTGTGGTACATTGAAAATGCCCCAGTGCATCCTCAGTTTGTGTGTACTCAAGGTTACTAATTCCCATTGTACTCAACATTCATTACATACATGAAATGTGTAAAGTGTGTGAAGCTCCAATTCTTGAAAGGATCTGAGTAATTAGGGTGTTTATTGTCTCAAAGATCATAAACTTAAATGTGTTGACAGGGTATCAGATTACCTGGATAATTCAGAGCAGGAATGAGGTGCCATAAGACTGTCATATATAATGTTCTCTTCTGCAAGTCACATCTACAGCCAGCTCTGTGCCACAAGACCTTCTGAATTGCTCCACCTGAATTAGTCCACGCACCTACCACATTATAGGTCTTGTTGGAGCTCAGAAACTTAAACCTCCAAATATGGAACTTTGATATGCAAGATTTAAGATACAGCCTCAAAAATCTCTCTGACTTTCCCCCCCTTTCCTGTCTCTCAATCCTCCGTCTCTCCCAAAGCACAGGAGAGTCCACCACCTAAAGTCCAATTCCACCAGAGAAAAAATAATAATAATTGCAATCTCTAATCAAGCTTTATTTGTTGTCCTTTTTATTTTCTTTTGAGTCAAACACTGCCTGTACTTTATCTCCCCTGGCATTATAAAACTTTCTGCAGGATCATTTATAAATTTTAGTAAATCAACAGCATGTCCCAAATCAATAGTGACTTCTAGGAGCTGCCCAGTCCAATTAAACTACACACCAATCACCAACTGCGTAATTCCTAGCCTCAACTTGATCTCAGCTTCATGGTTTTTTATATCACTCTTTCTTGGAATACATACAATTTCTGCCACTACAATAACCCATGTTATATTCCAAGGTCTAGCTCAAGTGCCATTGTGTACTCTAAATATTCAGCTTTCTTTGTCCAAAAACCAAGATCATTTTCTACTACTATGTCCCTCATTATATAAAATCTGTATATAAGATTTCCCATAACAGTTTAACGCCTAATAAACTTTAAATTCTTTGAATGCAGGCATACTTTTGTCCATGTACGTATTAAGACTATATTATAAATACTTACATTTACAGATATATATTCATTTTAACATCGTGATTTGATTCAACTATAAATCATTGTCTTGCCTATCACTTAAATGTGATTATAAGATTCTACTCTTGTTTTACTTCTTTTTGAAATGTCTTATTTATTCATATGACTAATCTACACTTAAAGTCTTAATAAAGCAGTAATATTTAAACTCTATGCTGTTAAAATCCAACTTTAAATGAGATTTGAATATTATACTTTTTTTAGTAATAAAACTTTTTGTCTTTATTCCAAAGTGGCCCACAGAAACTATATATTTGTTAAGTTTTCATCTTTGGAAGGATCTGTTTAAAATTTAGGAAATTATTCCCACATATAATCATCACTATTGATTCCCCAGCCCCTCACAGCCCTGTACTACATTCCATAACTTCATTTCAGAATACAGTAAGCCTTTATAGAGAACAATTTGTTTTAAATACAACCTACAAATTCTTACAAACTCATGAGTCAGACACTGGGAGCAGAGGAAATAGAAGATATTTTTAACAGACATCTTTTTCAAAAATAGACCACTGATATCCCGAGTTTTCTTTACAAAGAGAAATACTATTGTCTGGGGGTTCTGTGGTTCTGTTTTGTTAAAAAACAGCTATGCACTTTTAAGCTTCTCTTCTGAAATCCCCAGTTTACCCAGAAAGGAGGTTGACCTTTCACTTTATTTTATTTTTTATTTTCTGCCTGACTTTACAAAGACTTTACATCTTATATCTAATGCTGGTATCAGTCATAATAGCTAGTCAGGCTAGGTCAGCTTTCAGATTCTCTTTCTACAATATTGGCATTGTCACAGATGCTAGTGATCATGGGATGCCTTCCATCCTACTTTGACTTCCTCTCTGAATCCCCAGTACTAAACCAACCAGCTGAAGACACGATTCATTATGTCTATCTATAAGCTGGATATTCTTTCACATCGGTACTCTAATATTTTCGTGTTGCTTAATTATACGCATATCTGTCTGGCTGCGGCCACCATAGTGTCTCTCAGCACATGCTCTCCTGCACTGTAACCTTGTTCCCCACTCATCAAGAGAGAGAGTCAACTTCCCTGACTACTGAATCTGAAGGAGAAATATGAACAACAGACAGGTTAAATGTAACAGTGAGACATGTAACGAAGTGTGAAAAACAAGGTAGCGTAATGGAATACAGAGTTACAGGTGACGACCTGGATGAGACTTTTAAATAAGGAGGCAGGAAAATCTTAATTAAACGGATGATACTTAAGTAAAAAAGGAAATCAGGGAGCTGGCCTTATGGATATCTGGAGAGTGGGCTGTGTATTTGCTAACTTTTATTATAGTTTTTCATTAAATAAATTTAACTTTTTTTCTGTAATTCAGTCAGAAATTCGATCACTTTTGTTACATTTTTTCTAGCATCACTAAAGTCTAATTGATGACAAATAAAAATTGCATATATTTACAGTGACACTGTACAACCTGATGTTCTGATATATTAATCTGTATACATTGTGAAATGATTAGTACAATCAAGCTAATTAACATAGCCATCACCAGACATATTTACCTATTTTTGTGTGTGCTGAGAATATTTAAGATCTACTCTCTTACCTAATGTCTAGGATATAATATTGTACCTAGCTGAACTTTGTACCCTCTGGCCAATATCTTCCCATTCCTCCTCCTCCTAGCACTTGACAACAACTATTTTACTCTTTGCTTCCCCAAGTTTGATTTCTTTTTCAATTCCACATAAAAGTGAAATTATACAATATTTGTCTTTCTGGGCCTGACTTATTTCACTTAGCATTATTATACCCTTCAGGTTCATGTATATTACCACAAATTATAGTGTCTGCTTTTTTAAGGCTAAGTATTATTCCAGTATGTATAGGTGTGTAAGTGTATGAGTGTGTGTATAATTTTTTTATTCATTCATCCATCAGTGGACACTTAGGTTGATTGCATATCTTGGCTATTGCGAATAATGCTTCAATGAAGAGTGTAGATATTTCTTCAACATATTAATTTTATTTCCTGTGGATGTATACCCAGAAGGAGGCTTTCTGGATCATATGGTTGTTTTATTTTTAATTTTTTGAGAAATCTCCGTACTGTTTTCCACATAGCTGCACAAATTTACATTTCCTCCTACAATGTATAAGAATTCCCCTTTATATCCTTGCCAACAGTTGCTGTCTTTTGTGTTTTTGATAATAGTCATATTAAAAGTTTTGAGGTGATTATGATTTGCATTTCCCTGATGATTAGTGATGTTGAGCATTTTTTATATACCTGTTGTATGCCTTATTTTACAAAATGTCAATTCAGGTCCTTTGCCCATTTTTTAAATCACATTATTTGTTTTCTTGCAATTGAGTTGCTTCTGTTTCCTATACATTTTGAACATTAATCCCTTATCAAAGGTATAGTTTGCAAAATATTTCTCCCACTGTGTGGGTTGTCTCTACCATGTTGTTTCTTTTGCTCTGCAGAAGTATTTAGTTTGATACAATCCCATTTGTTTATTTTGCTTTTGTTGTCTGTGCTTTAAGTGTCATATTCAAAAAATCCTGGAAAAGACTAATATGAAGGAAAATTATCCTTATGTTTTCTTCTGCAAGTTTTACAGTTTCAGATCTTTAAGTCTTTAATCCATTTAGAGTCAGTTTTTGTATATAATGTAAGACAAGCATTTAATTTCAAACTTCTGCATATAAATATCCAGTTTTCCTAACACCATTAATTAAAGAAACTTAACTTTCCCTATTGATTTTCTTGGCATGCTTATCAGAGATCAGTTGACCGCATATGTGTGGGTTCATTTATAGGCTCTCTGTTCTGTTCCATTGGTCTATACATCTGTTTTTATGCCTTTTTTGATACCATACTCTACGATGCTGTTTTGATATTTTAGCTTTGTAGCGTATTGTGAAATCAAATAGTATGATTCCTCTAGCTTTGTTCTTTTTTCTCAAGATTGCCTTGGCTATTTTGGCTCTTTTGTGGTTCTATTAGAGTTTTAGGATTAAACATAATTTGACAAAATTTAATATCTTTTTCTGATAAAAAATTCTCAATAAATTAAATTTAGGTAAATGTATCTTGATAAAATAAAAAGCTTCCTTGGCAAGGCCACAGGCAACATCATACTGAAAGCTTTTTCTCTAAGATCAGGAACAAGACAAGGATATCTACTCTTGCCACGTGTTCAATATAGAACTGAAAGTACCAGCCAGAGCAATTAGGCAAGATAAAGAAATAAAAGGCATCCAAAATAGAAAGACAGAAGCAAAATGGCCTCTGTTTGCAATCTTATATATAGAAAACTCAAAGACTCCGCCAAAAAGTGTTAGAAGAAATAAGTGAATTCAGTCAAGTCACGATACAAGTCAATGCACAAAAAATCAGTAGCATTTCTATACACTAACAACAAACTATCCAAAAAGGAAGTGAAGTGTCTCATTTATGATACCATAAAAAAAATACTTAGGCATAAATTTAATCAAGGAAGTGAAAAGTCTGTACACTGAAAACTATGAAATATTGTTGAAATAAATTGAAGGGGGCAAAAATAAATGGAAAGATACCCTATGTTCATGAATTGGAAGACTTAATATCGTTTAAATGTCCATACTAACTAAAGCAATGTAGAGATTCAATGTAATCCCTACCAAATTTCCATTAACATTTTTGGTATCTTTTTAAAGTTAGTATCTTTTGATATATATAATTGTTTATGATAAATTTTATACATACGTGCATGATAAATGTTTTCTTTTTCTCCACAGTTTATTAGAAATGTTGTAAATCCAGCTATCTTTTGAAGACATAAATTCCAGAAAGAAAAAGTAACATCAGAATTATCAGAAGCTATTCAAAACAGCTAATAACAGAAAATGATATCTTTCTCTCTCCACTCCCACCATTTGAGTCATAGTTTTAGACTTACTCTTTGAGAAGTTAAAGAATACATTTTGATTTTTAAAATACTACAAAAAATCAGGCTTGATTTTTTAAAAATTTTGAGCAAATCACATATCCTTGAAATTTAATTTTTTTTATTTATTGGTTTTAAATTTCTTTTATTTATTAGTTTTGCAAAATAAGACATGGTTATGTAATTAAAAACTCATCTACTCTTAAAAGGAAATGTGCAAGAAAACTCCATATTTTTTTTCTTTCATAATTCTCCTTATAAAAAAATCTGGCTTTTAAAAAATATAAATGTCTCAGAATGGAGCATCCTCTGTGTGTTTAGGTAATAGCAATGGGAACTGTATCACTAGAATGGAATAAGGAAAAATCAGAGTATTAGGAGGTGAGATCAAGAGGTAAAAACAGAGTTCTTTATGTAAGACCCTGTTGACCACTGTCAGGAGTTTGCTTTTCTTTGAGAGCACCTGAGCATCATGAAGAATTTTGGAGCCATGGAGTGACAAGATAAGACATATTTTTTAAGTGGCTCACTCTCAACTTTGTGTAGAAAATTAGACTGTATAAGGCATGAAAAACAAGGGCAAAAACATGGGATACAGTTAGGTGATTGCTACAATAATATAGGCAAGGGAGTTTGTGTCTTATTCCAGGGAGTTTGCAGTGGAATGGTAAGAAATAGATTCTGAATGTATTTTAAAAGTAGAAGAAAGAGAATTGAATGGTTACACATGGGGCATGAGAAAAATAGAGGAGGCAGGGATGACTTCAGAGACTTTTCCTGGAAAATTGGAATGGTGGTGATAAAAATACTATAGGAAACAATACTATGTTATTAAATATAACTTTAAATTTAACAATTTACCATTAGATAGAAGGAATAAATTCTGGTGTCGGTTTGCACAATAGGATAACTATAGTCAACAATAATGTATTATATACCTCAAAACAGCTAAAAGAAAAGATTTTGAATGTTCTTACAACAAAGACATGGCAAGTGTTTGAGGTGATGGGTATACTAATTACCCTGATTTGATCATTACGGGTTCTATGTATGTATTGAATATCATACCATACCTCATAAGCATATATAATTTTGTGTCAATAACAAACAAAACATTAAACAATATAATAATTAGTTTTTATTGGAGGATAGAGACAATCTCTCATGTCACTCTCTTTTCCCTGTCTCCCACCCTCTGCCCAAATCCTGAAATTCATCCTTTTGTAGCAAATTGTATAGGGTATGAAAAATATTTCTATAATTGTTCTGAAGAGCAGACTCTGGTACCTGCCGGTTTTGGAGAAGAATCAAACTAGAGCATGATCTTGTACTTGAACGGTGACTGCTTCATACAAAACTCTTTGACAGGCCTCCTTTATTAGGTTCCCAGAGCACCTGCCCTTACAGGAATACACAGTCTGGGTCTAATGCTGATCCCTCCAGCATGGAGATGATGAAAGAGATGTTTCTAGAGTGTTAAGTACTCACTGATTTTAGAAAAAGCCAAATTGTGTGTGATGTCAAAACCCATACTTGCTCCACTCACCACTCATATTATATCTGTCTTGTGTTTGGAAGAATATGAACATCTTTAGACTAAATTTACATATTCATCTTTAGGCTAAATTGCCACATGCAGATGCTGCATGCATAATGGTTTCAACAAACAACTTTAAATCTCTCTATTCTAATTGGACTGCAAAATTAATGACAAAAAGTTTGACTTTTTAATGATAATACATTAAATCAGGTATCTTTTGGAATTCTTTTTCAGATTATGTTATGTAGGTAAGGCTTTTAAAATTTGTCTGGGAATAGCTACATGAAAATAAATGAAAAACTAGTAAGTATGGAAATGTACTATTGTGTAATTCCTGATTTTTGTCGTAGAAATTTGGTGGTTGGTATTTTCTTTGTAGTATGAAAATGTTTTGTTTAGGAAGGTTTGTATAGTTCGTGCTTTTAATTTTATAAACAGCATCAATGCTGTAATGAGAGTGTTAGAAAAAATATTAAAAAGTAATTTATTAGCTGACCTTGCCTTTTTGAACATGCCACAATATTCTCCACTTTCAGTGTGCTCAGAATTATCAGCAAGCTGCAGGTATTTTGTTTGAATACTACAAGATTGGTCCTGAACATTGTAAAGGAAATCTAATAATTAATTTAATCTTGATTGTTATTTTCTATTTAAAAGATTTGTGCTTTACCAAAAATTATAATTGTACATATATTTGTTTCCCAATTTAAATATGTTTGTTTATGGTATCTAATACATCCTGAAATTGATAAGAACAAAAACATGATGCTCACCATTCATTAACTTACCTACTTTGATTCAGGTAGTTATAGATATGAACAACACCTGAAAACACGAACATTAATAAAGACAAAACTCACAAGTAAACACAAAATTTAAACTGAGGTAAATGCCCTGGGAACATAAGCATGTGGTGTGGTGAAACCACATTTTAGGAGACATGACTTAGGAAATTTCTGAAAAGACTCCTCAAGGAAAGAGAAATTGATCTGAGAGAAGGATGATGAGTAAAGATGGCAAGAAAAGATCTCCAAACAGAGGATGCAGCGTTTTCAAAGTTCTGTTGCAAGAAGGTACATATACCAGTGCTGAAAGGAAGCCAATCTCTTGAGTTCATATAGTGGTGGTGGGTGGGGTAATGATACCAGAGGGGTTAGGAGGGACAGAACATTGACATTTTCGAAGGTCACAATTAATTTTTTTAATTGTATGACCAAGAGTTACCTAAAGCAAGCAAACAAAAACTTCTAAATATCTGGGAGGAGATAAATTTTGTCTTATTACTGTTAGGTAGATAGCCAAGGATTCTGCATCTCCTAGGGACAAAAGTGGGTGATGTCACCTTGGTACAATTATCCCACCTAGAATGAAGGCCCCCATCTTGGTTCTGCCCTACTAATCTCCCCAGCACTGCCATACCTGGGGAGGAGGGAATACCCTACAAATCTACCAATCAGAACTTAGCGCTTCAGCTGCAAAAGAATGCAGAGGACTCTCTAGCCCATGGGCCAAGTCGCATAGGTACCATAGAGTTCGGAAATTGACCTAGAACAACCCGAATGTGTAGAAATGCGACTGCCAACTGTCCAATCAAAGTGGTTCCATGGTGACCTGTGAACCAATAGGGAGGCCCTGATCTGGGCACTATAAAACAAGATGCAGACCATAACCAGGCCCCTTTTTTGCACCCTTTCTTTTGCTCTCCCTTTGCTGCAACAGTGGGACCAGTCATCATCTGTGGTGTATGTATCATGTTCTGTAAACCTATGTCTTGCTCTTGCCCTATAATCTTATCTTTGTTTCCTCAATAAACCTCATTTTCATGCTTGCCTGACTTTGGCATGTCTAGTCATCCTTTGGCCATGAGCGCATCAAGAACAGATGTTTCAGTCTGAAACCTGACATTACTACCCAAAACATAAAGCATCAGAATGTTAAAAGTTCTGAAATATTTATATAAGAAAAAAGGGTTTTAAAATGTTCTCAATTTTAACTGTCTCAGTTATTACAAAATCTATCCATTGTCTAATAATTTGCCACCCACAAGCATTGGGAGACATTAAAATAAGCAAATAATTATTTTGAGAATAATATTTTTGTGTTGAAACAAAAGAAACCAAAGAGATGTTATGCCTATTGTAGAGAATTAACGAAGAGTTAAAACTACACGCTTTCTCATTTCACAGAATGTCAAAAGAGACTTGTTTTTGTTTCAATAAAATAGAGATTGGCTTTGAGAGAATTTGAATACTTAAATTTTCAACAAAAATGATGACATGGCCATATAAATGAATATATATCCAATGAATAAACCATTTTTTAATCAAACTGGAAAGTGAGGGGAAAGGATGAAGCAAGATATGATTTCTGCAGTGATGTGTCAGTGGTAGCCACTGCTGAATGGAAGGTTGTATTCTTTCATTTACAGATTCTCATAGTCAGGATGCAAGAAGGAGACACTTGATCCAGAGGAAAAATAAACTATATAAAAAACATAAGGTAGGTCTTCATATAGGGTAAACTTGTCTGAACTGCCAAATGAGGAGCAAATACTCTTGTGACAGAGAGTAAATACAGTGGGAGAAAAGCAATAATAACCTGAATAATTATCTCTTGCAATTTATAGATTATTTGCTCATGTGTTATTAATATTTTAGTTGGTCTTCAAAATAAACATATGAAGAATGACTTATGTGACTGACCTCTGTTAATTAAGTTATTGTCAATTGTCTGCTTTTATAATATGCATTCTAATAATAAATGCATCTTTCTATCAGTATAAATCCCTAAAAGGCTGCTCTGCTATATAAAGATAAATCACCAAAGAAGAATGTTGCACTGTTTTTTCTAGGGCAAAAGCACATTTTTCCTACCTACATACCTTGTCAAATATAAGAATCTCTTTGAGGTTTAGAAATTCATTTCTTATAAAACATAAAGCTAGTTTCAAACTCTGCTCTAATTATAACTTATCAAGCAAATTTAAGTTTTTTTCCAAACATTTCCCCACTTGCAACACTTTAATAAACCTGTTGTATATATAGTTACTTAATTTAGGTCAATAAATGCATCTCATTTTAAATATTGAAAGTACTGTAATGTCTAGATTCTTCAACTGTTGTTTTCACCAAAGGACACGATTATTTCTTTTTAAAATATTAATACTACCACTTTTTGTGTGATCAATTATCTCTTTTCTTTAGTTCGATGTCAATGTTTTCCTTATTTTTCCTTAGCAAGCAAAGTCAAAATTGATCTATGCTGAGACATTTTCCCCATCTTCTCATCTGTAATTATATCCCTTAACACTGTTTTCAACCTGTATTTCTTCTAACTTGCCTACATCTGCCACTTAGGTCAATTGGCTTGTTTTTGTATTTATCATGAGATCTTCCTCTGTCCCTTTAGTTCTACCATCATTTCCTTGGGACACATGCTCCCTCCTATTTTCTCCCTATTGTGACCCATTATAAATACATTTATTCATAAAATCTCAATTAACAAAGCGTCATCAATTAAGGATCATCACATAATTCACCTAAAATCAGTGTGTCAATCTCTCTAATTTCATCATTTTTGATTGTTTACAAAGTAGCAGGATCATACTGTGTGTTCAGAGTTATAGTCTTGCTTGTTTAATAAACTAGACAGAGGAGAATATTAATATTAATATTTTAATATTAACTCTGGACATTTGTATTTATATTAAATGTTACCATAGCATAAATAACTAAGTAAATTTTCCAATATTAAAACCTCTTCACTCTAACTTGGAGCAAATTGTCTGATTATTTACAGTATTGACTCTGGAAACACAATCTTGTTTCAGATTCCTGCTTTGCCACTTAATAACCTTACAATATTGGACAAATTGTTTACCTTCTGGTTCTCAGAGTCTTCAACTGTGAAAAGAAGATGACATGAGAGCCTACTTCATAGGATTGCTGAGAGGATTATATGTAAAACATGGCATGACAAAGTAATCGTGCAATTGATGTTATTTATAATTGTAATTAATATGATATTTTAAAACTTTGCTAAAACATAAATGAAGTTTTTAATCTTTTTTACCATAGTCTATAAGAAGACCTAAGTGAATGCTCAGCATTTGGGAGGCATGTTTACAGATGGATTTATTGAAGATTAGATTATTTGGCATTTAGAAAAGTCACCCTGGGAGATTTTGATATCAAGTTAATGAGAGTAACTAAAACCATAAAAAATCAGAAAATGAAATTTATAAAAATTCTCCTAAAAGAGTGCTTGGATAAAGGAATCACACAGTTAGTAAGTCACTTTGTACAAAAAAACAAAAAACAAAAAACAAAAAACAAAAAACACACAATGATTTCAAATACAAGATAAAAGGAAATAAAAAATCTCAGAGTATGTGCTGAGAGTGTGATCTAACTGCTCCTATTATGGGAATACAAACAATTACATTCCCAGAAATAAAGTAGAGGGAAGATTTTATCTAAAGATGTTTAATATTTCTTCAAGTCAGTGCACGGAAGCCGCTAGTATTACACTAGTATTAAGATGTGAATACAATCATGTATAGGAATCTGTTGAATATCTATTAGTTATGCCTAATTTTTGTGCCCAAATAATAAAATCTGAGAGTGAATTTTACAAAGCTATATCAAACAACTTCATATATTAAGTCTCCAAATGAAAACTTAATAGAGTAAAGAATTAGGAAGGAATATGGCTAATTGAAGATAATTGTTGCAAATTGAAATATAAGTAAGAAAAAAGAAAAAGTATATATTTGAACTAACTTATTTTTGGGAAATGGGCCTATTGCATTTTCTTTTTTGATCTTCATGGCAATTTGGGACATAAGTATTATAATTATTATTCATGTGTTTTGAAGTCAAGTAAAGTAAAAGACAAGTAAAAAGTTCAAATGATTTATCAAAGGTCAAAAAGAAGTTCGTGTCAAGACACATTTGCTACTAAGATTTGTGTCCATGTTATGATACCCAAAGCAGTAGAAACTGCTAATACTTTTGAGAATAGGTGGATATTAGGCACAGCCCAAAGAAATATCTGATTGGTTTCTTGAGTATGTATTAATAATTCTCAACTAGTAACCATAATATTACATATTAAACATTAATATTACATTTTCCTATTTCACATTAATTATGTATTTTCCTCACTACTAAAAAGCCATATCTACTATTTGAGATATAAAAGAAATTATTTTTAATATTTAAGTAAATGTATTATTGAGAAAAAAAAGAGAAAGAAAAATGTCCAATGATTTTATATAATTTATTAAATTTCTTGAATATGTATGACATTTTTTTTAGGTTTTTTTTTTTTATTGGGGGAAAACTACAAAGCATTTACAGTACAATGTTTACAGTCACAATTTGTAGTGAGCTGATTTCCCAAAATATATTACCACTCAAGTTGACTTATCTTGTTACATTCAAAAACCTACTCTGTCA
>CAUYRT010006046.1:0-11607 GCA_963574885.1 Lepilemur ruficaudatus | reverse complement strand
TCATATTGATTTCCAATCTATAATGCTGTATATTTCTTTTCCTTATTTTTTTGTTTTGTTTTCTTTTGTTTTCATTAGCCAACATTGCACCTGTAGTACAGTGTTGAATAGAAGTGGAGAAAGCAGACATCCTTGCATCAGTTCCAACATTAGGGATAGCATTCAGGCTTTCACAACACGGTTAAGGATGATGTTAGCTGTAGATTCTTTTGTAGACACCGTTTGTAAGGTAGAAGTTCCCTTCTGTTCCCAGCTTGCTAAGAGTTTTTGTCATGAATGGGTATTGAATTTTGTCTGCTTTTCTCCCTGCCTCCATGGAGATGATCGTATGATTTTTCTCCTTTATTCTCTTAACATGGTGAAATAGTTTGATTTCCAAAGGCTAAGCCAATCTTGCATTGCTAGAATAAAGCTTCCTTAGTTATGATGTATTATAGTTTCTAAAATTTGTTGGATCCACTTTGCTAATGTTTTACTAAGGATTTTTGCCTTTAAATTCATAAGGCATGTAGAACTGTAGTTTTTTGGTTTTCTCCTTTTAATGTCTGTATTGGGTTTTGATAATAAGGTAGTGCTGGTCTCATAAATGGATGGGAAGCGCTCCCTCTTCCTCTCTTTGGTGAAAAAGTTTGTGTAAGATTACGGTTATTGCTTCCCAAAACTTCTCCAATTCACCATGCCATCTGGGCTTGGGATTTTCTTTGTTACTAAGGTTTTTAATTATAAATCTAACTTCTTTAACAGATGCATGCTATTAAGATTTTCAGATTTCTTCCTGAGTCAATTTTGATAACTTGGAATTTTTTTTAAAAATGATCCATTTCATCTAAATTATCAAATTTATTGGCTTAGTCTTGTTCAAAATATTTTGTTATCTTTTAAATATCTGTAGAACATGTACTGATATCCTTTCTTTCGTTTCCTGATCTTGGCACTTGTGAGTTCTCCTTTTTTTTCTTTTATTTCTTTTTTTTTGTTTTTTGATCAGTCTAGCTAGAGGCTTATCAATTTTGATGCTTTTTCAAAAAAGAATAGTTTTTGTTTGCATTGATTTTCCTCATTTTTCTTGTTTTCAGTTTTGTTGCTTTCTGTTATTATTTGCTAATAATACTTCTTACTTTGGGTTGAATTTGTTCTTTTTGGAATTTTTTAAAGTGGAGTCTTAGGGCACAATTTTATTTCATTGTGGCCAGACAACATGCTTCGGGTGATTGATTTCTGTTCTTTTAAATGTATTGAGACTTGGTTTATGGTCCTGTATATGTTCTACGTTGATGAATGTCCCATGTGCACTGGAAGAGAATCATATTCTGTAGCTGTTGATTGGAGTGTTCTTTAAAAGTCAGGTCAAGTTGGTTCATAGTGTTGGAGTCTTTTGTATCCATAATGATTTTGTATTTAATTGTACTATTAATTAATGTGAAAGAAATTTTGAAATCTTTAACTGTACTTGTGGATTTTTCTTTTTCTCCTTTTAGTTCAGTTTTTGATTTGCATATTTTGAAGCCTTGTTTGAGGCTTTATATACTTTTAGGATTGTAACATCCCGTCAATGATTTGATTCTTTTCAGTTTATACAATGATATTCTTTATTCCTGGCAATATTCCTTGAAGTTTTCTTTGTCTGACTTTAATATAGGCACTTAAGCTTTCTTTTGATTAGTGTTTTCATGTTACATCTTTTTCTGTTTTTTTACTGTTAACATATCTGTATCCTAATACTTAAGTTGCATAGAATAACTATGTCTTGCTTTTTTTTATCCAGTCTGACAACCTGCCTCTTCAGTGGAATGTTAGATCATTTACATTTAATGTAATTATGGATGGAGTTGGGTTTAAGTCGCCCGTCTTACTATATTTGTCTGTCTGTCATCTTACTGTTTCTATGTGTCTCACCTGGTTTTTTTGTTGTGTTTATACGGCTTTCTTTGGATTAATTGTGTATTTTTTTGTAAATATTCCCAACTACCTTATTAGCTCTCTCTATTTTCTTAGTGGTTAGTTTAGGGTGTAAAGTAAGTATCTTTGACTTATCACACTATATTTTCAAATAATGTACCATTTCACATACGATATAAGAATCTTAACAATCTACTTTCATTTTCTCCCTCTTACTCTTTGTGAATTGTTACTCATTTTACTTCTACCTAGGTTATAACCCTAAGATACATTGTTACTATTTTATTTTAAATAGTCAATTATGTTTTAAAGAAATTAAAAATGAAATAACAGCATTTTATTTTTACCCATCTATTTATTAATACCATTTCCAGTGTTGTTTATTCCTTTGTATAGATTCAGGTTTCCACATGGCATAATTTTCTTTCAGTCTGTAGAATTTCCTTTAACTTTTTTTTTTGTATAGGTTACTGGCAGTGAATTCTGTAAGCTTTTGTTCATCTGGGAAAAAGAATCCTCTACCTTGCCCTCATTTTTAAAGAATACTTTTTGTTGAGTGTAAAATTATTGGTGGTTTTGGTTTTGATTTTTTTTCTCTCAGAACTGACTCTTTCTGGCAAATCTCCAATCATTTGTATCTCTCTTCTCCTCACGTAATAAATCTTTTTTTAATCTGCCTTTTATGATTTTAAGTTTTTGTTATCATTTTCAGAAATTTGATTATGCTTATTTGGTGCCCCTTATGTTTATCCTGCATGGAGTTTGTGTTTCCTAAATTTTTTGTTATATAACTTTCACCAAATTTGGAAAATTTTGCCACTGTTTCTTCAGATACACCTCTTACCCCTTTCTTGGATGTGTGTGTTAGGTTGTTTAATTTTGTTTCATAGCTTTCTGAGGTGTTAGTAACTTTTTTCCATTCTTTTTGCTCTATACTTCTGTTTGGACAATTGCTAACACTGTATCTTTGAACTCACTGAACATTTTTCTTCTGCAGTGTCTACGCTGTTGTTAAGCCAATCAAGTGAAATTTTTTCATTTCAGATAGCAGATTTAAGTTTCAGAATTCCATTTGATTCTTTATATCGTCTATTTCTCTCCTTATCGTAGGTAGTCATAGTTTTCTTCACACCCTTGTGCCTGCTCATAATAGCTGTTTTAGTCTACTAAGTTCACTGTGTCTTGTCATTTCTAGTTCTGTTTTTATTATTCCCCTGATTATCCTGCTTTGCATGTCTAGTAATTTTTGGTCACATGTTGGACACCATGAATGTTAACTGGACTTTGTTGTCTTATTATGAGTGTTGAAATTTGTTTGAGCTGGAGTTTAAATTACTTGCAGATCAGCTTGATCATTCTGAGGCTATTTTTAGCTTTTGGGGTGAATGTGGACTAGCCTTTATTCTAAAACTAAGAGCCCCCTCCACTCTAGAGTGACCCTTCTGGTATCTTTACTAAATGAATGTCCTTGCTCTTCAACATGTCTCTCCTCTCTGGCTGGCTGTTAACTCGCAAGTCTCCCAAACCTTAGACTCTGGGAGTTGTTCAGCTTAGACCTTTGTAGTTCTTGCCCAGCCTTGTGGCGTTTCACCCCAGCATATGCACCGTAGCTGTTGGCAACAGACTGTAGATCACCTCCCTGCAGATTTCTGTTTCTCTTTCTCTGTGTCCTTCCTTTTCAGTGCTCTGCCCTGCAAACTCCAGTTGCTGCTCCCAGTCTTCTCATGTCTGTCTTCTCAACGCAAGAAGACCATCACGCTCTGCTTGGGTTTCCCCTTTCCCGGGATGCAGTCCAGAGAGTTCTTCCTGCTGGAAAGTTAGTGTGATCGTAGGGCCCACCTCATTTGCTTCTCTTCTTTCAGAGATCACAGTCCTGCTCTACCTGTTGTCCAATGTCTGTAAACAATTGTTTCATATATTTTGCCTAGTTTTCTAGTTGTATGTGGCCAAAGGGCAAGCCCAGTACCAGTAAACCTGTCATGGCCAGAAGCAAAGTTTCCAAGTTTTGTGATTTTTGATTCTTGGTTTTAATGGCTGTTATAAATGGCTGGAAAAGATAACTCACAAAGATACATGGATTCAAACTGAAGAAGTATATTGTTGGCTATCTTTACAAAAATATGATACATGTTTTTGAAACCTGTATATAGGTTGAATATCCCTTATCCAAAATGCTTTGGACCAGAAGTGTTCTGGATTTTGGATTTTTGGATTAGGTATACTCAGCCTGTACTAATTATGAGATGGTGTTTGTAGAAACTTGGCTGGTAAATTTTCTTTTTTCTTTTATTTTTTTGCTAAATTGTCAGAAGATGTTGCATTTTTTTATGTTATTAACCAATGGTTTGAAACTTCTTTTTGCCAAATACTTAAGTAGGGTTGAGTTAGGAAATAATAATAGGAAACATTTACTGACTCTGTGAACTTTGTGCCTGGCAGGTTTCAAAGTTAATCTTCATAACAATGTCTTGTTATAGGCACAGTTATTATGCCCAGTTTATAAGTGAAGAGACTAAAGCTTCAGAGGAGTTCAGCGACTTGTCCAATTTGCACAGCCAGCAAGTGGCCAAGCTGGGATTTGAACACACGCAGTCTGGCCCACACTCTAAACCGTACGCTGCATGCCCTCTTGTGTGATACGAGACATTGAGACATTTTTGTCGAGACTGTTGTCTTTTCCCATGAGTATCTACAAGGATGGGAGCATTTCCACTTTCAGAACGCTGTCTCTATAGCATGAGTTTCTTTCAAGAAGTAGTTTTACTCCTCGCTAAGTGTTGAAGCACCACATTTACTTCAGACACATAGAGTATGCATTTCTTTTTTCAATAACGTCGTCTGGCAGGCAGCATGTTCTTGGTACGACAGCCACTTGCCATCACGATACGGACCCGCTAATTTGGATCACTTAGCTTTTTTAAAGAAAATTGTGCAGCTCATCTTTAAGCTTAAAACTCTTACGTATTTTTGCCAAGAGAGAAAACCAACAAACTTCATTGTGGCTTTAAGTACTACAGTTTTCTTCTCGTGCCACAGCGGCTGCGCTTGGAAGGGTCCTGTTCTTCCGACGGTCTCCTGGCAGGAGCAGAATCGAATCCCAGCTCTGTGCTCTGCTCCTTTCAGACATTATATTTTCAGCTCTAGAATTCAGTTTGATTCTTCTATTTCTCTCCTCATTTCATTCCTGTTTTTGTTTAAATCGTCTCCCTGCTCCCAGCTCCTCCCCCTCCCAGCTCTTCCCATCCTCTCACTGCAGCCACACCTGCCTCGGATGTGCCACATTCACACCTACCCCAGGATCTTTGCACCGGCTGCTGCCTCTGCCGAGAGTGAATCCTCACAGCGTCCCCCCCGTCACCATCCATATCTCCATCCCAGCTCACCTCCTAAGAGAGGCCCTCCCCGTCCACCTGTCTCCGGGACCCCTTCCCCCACCTCCCTGTGACTGTCCTTTCTTCATGCTGGCCAGTACTGATGCTCCTGGACTTACAATGGGGCTGTGTCCCAGTAAACCCGTCATACATTGAAAATATCATAAATAAAAAATGCATTTAATACATATCTTACGGAGCATCATAGCTTAGCCTAGCCTACCTTAAATATGCTCGGAACAATTACATTGGCCTATCGTTGGGCACAGTCATCTAACATCAAGCCTATTTTGTAATAAGTGTTTAATATCTGCTATAATTTATTGAATACTGCACTGAAAGTGAAAAACACAATGGTTGATGGGTACTGGAAGTACAGTTTCTACCGAATGTGTATCGTTTTCGCACCATTTTAAAGTCAAAAAAATCTGAAGCATGGTAAGTTGAGGACTGTCTGTACCTGAAAGTGTTCTGTTTTGTTTGGCTTTTGTTTGTCCGTCTCCCTCACCTCACTAGAAGGTCAAGCATTTGGGAGCAAAGATTGTGTCTTGTTCACCATGTGTCCTTTCTGCACCTGGAACAGTCCGACGTCACGGAATGTGCACCTCGGCTGCTGGCATCGCACTGAACCGTCCATTTGGTCTGTGCCCATACTCCCCACTCCTCGCTCTCTCACCCGCGTGGACTGACACCCCCTCCTGGTCCCCACAGGTCTGAATTCCATGTGTCCTTTAAAGGGGCTGGTCAAGTGTCACCTCTTCTTCCAAAAAGACCTACTTTTCTCCCCAGTCTCTCCACCCGGGAGTGGTCTTCTGCGCTCCCGATCTCGGGTTACTGACTTATGTGGTGTTTCTGCTCTGTGAGATAGATCCCTGCCGACTTGGCCGAGTGCCCCTGCTGGTGCCTGGCCCGGGCCTTTCCCAGAGCAGGTAGTTGCTTTGGAAATACTTGTTAAATGAGTACTTGAAGAAGACAGTATAATTTAGTTGGCTTCTGGTTCAGGAAGCAGAAATCTTAATTAGAATTTTGCATACCCGGTTGCCTGGCCGGCTCCTTCCCCCACCCAGCCCCGCACCCCATCCCTGGGTGAGATGCCACCAGCACCTGGAACATGGCAGAACTCGCTCCCCCGGCTGCCAACCATGTGATGGCTGGAATTAACAAGATGATGCTACATGCACTTAAGAAAAGGTGCTGGATAAATACAAATGGCAGTATTATTATTGTTTGTTGCAATTATTAATATGTTCTTGGAGTCCTGTGTTGCATAATGAGCTATATAATACCTCGAAGAGTATTTTAGGAATTAACCATTAGATGATTGATTGTAAAGCACTTTGATAGTGTGTCATGCCAGGTGGGTGGATCTGGCGGGCACATTGAATTGGAAGAGGCTGGGAAGACCGGTTACCGGATTCTGTGAGTTCCTGTTTTACCTATGGGTGTGTTCTCTCGCCTCCCCCAGACAATTCTCTAATTGAGCTGCTGAGATCGGAGGCTTCTGACATTCAGAATAAGACCTAACAATACTTGTGTGGGGTTTAAATGGCATTGGAAATCATTAACGAGACAAAAAGCTATGATTTCCCCAGATTAACATGCAGGTTGGGGTTTGGCCTGCCAAAATTCATTGTTTTGGTCTCTAGCCCAAACATGTTAGAGTCATTATATTGTCATGTGGTAATTAGCTGTTCCTTTAATACAAGTAATAAAAATTAAGCCTAAGAGGTACTTTAGCAATGCCTTTTACATATCCCAAAACAGTATTCAGATGCTATAGGCATTTAGTCATCAGCTATAGTAAAGTTTGGAGTTTGGAGTTTAATGCAGAGAGATGTTTGAACATTCAGTACATCCTTTATTCTGTGACCAGTTTTGCTACTTAAGCATTAACCTTTAATAGTGTTAAATTAAATATACATGCCATAATGAATAATTATGAGATTGCCTGAATTTTCATTTACAGTATAACACTCTGAAAATGTGCATAAAGGTCTAGTTACTATTCACTTGATAATGTGCTTGTTATTTTTATATGTCACTCGATTCCTTGCGGAATCGCATGAGGGAAGCTACTTTTTATTCGAAGCAGGTACGATGGGGTCCTGGCCTTTTAAAAAGAACGAACTGGAAACGTTATCAACAGAAATGTTGGGAACAGAGGGCAGTATACTAGCCTAGTTCTTGAAAAATATGATTTGTACTAGCAGTTGGGCTGGGAAGCCTACATGAGTGACTGTTAATAGAATTTTATACAAGTACAGTGGTTTCCCCCTTGCCACTCCTTCCGTGACCTCTGTGCCAGGTTCAGGTTGTAGTTCTGTGTGAGGGGACTATGGGCAGAGTGTTCATTTCCTGCTGGCCATTCGCCCAGCATGAGGCCATGGAGGTGGGGGAGGGTACAGATTGAAAAGGTACCCTGGGAAGATAGTTGGGGGAAAAAAAATCTGAGATGTTCCGAGGATTCCGTTTTTTGTGTTATCACTACTCCTGCTTACAAAGAACCATCTCCCCAAAACAGCTTTTGAAATCTAATTTAACATAAATATTTTATGCTGATTAAAATAATAGCGAAAAGCTGTAAATGAGAAAGCGATACAGCCATAAACCGTACGCACACTCAGGATAAATGCCTGGCAGCCAGGGTTCTGCGTGACGATGGACAGCATTGGTGTTAAACCCCAGCGTGCGGATTTTGGGCTGCCAGCGCTGCGCTCAACATATCCCAGTGCCCGCCTTCTGTAAACTCTGCGCAGACATTGGCATCCCAAGGAGTTCCTGGCTCCTGGCGGATGCGTTGCTGAGGCATGGTAGACCCAGCCCTCAATTCCAGGAACCAAGGGTGGTCTGAAAAATTAATGGCTCTGGCATTTGAAAACTAAGTGAGCTCTTGAACATACACCCTTGTTGATCCGCTGTGCCTGGTGTTTAGCATTCCACAACAGGAGACTAAATCTCTGCTGCCATCTCACAAGTGACGCTGGCGCCCATACCAGAAATATATTCAGTAATCTTCCTAAGCTCACTGGACTTGGGCATTCTTCGACTCTGACAGAGCCTGAGAATTCCAAAGGAAGTCGCTGCGTGGGCGCCCAGCAGGTGGATTATAATTGCCTCTTGGGCAGCGAAGGGAAAACTAGAGATGGAACCAATGCGGAAGAGCATTTAATGTCTCTCCATCTTGTGCTGAATTAATGGTAAAAACCACATCCAAGAGTCAGTACTGTAAATTGCATGGCTGCAATCTCTAACTTGGGGTTAAAAATCCAGATTTTTGTAAGTAAATCTGATGGCAGATAGCACATCGACTTGGCCACAAGACTTCACGTGACTGGCCCGGATGCTGTTCAGTTCTTTGTATTGTGATCTGGAGTGTGGTGGCCTTCTGGCTGGCGGCCCACGGCAGGGGTCACACTGGGTCGCCAGCTGTGCTTCTGTCGGGTTCTGCAGCCTTCAGATCCGTAGCCACTAACCCCTGACTCTTCTGAACATCCTTCATCTGTGAAGGGAGATGGTGATGAAAAGTGATCATCTCCTGGAGTAGGGTGGCTTCTGCTTCCTCTGCTCCTCCGCGTGAACTTCTAGTTGTAAAAAACCATCACGTGGAGTTGACAGGCCGGGGCTCGCGTTCTCTGTGCCCGCTAACTAGCCGGGTGACCGCAGGCAAGTCACTCAGCTTCCCTGAGCCTTAGTTTCCCATGTCTCTTGTAAGAGAGATCCTTGTAGGACTCAAAGGAGAAAATGTCCATAAATGTGTCCTGTGAAGTCTGTGACACTCTCAGACTATCAGCTATTATTTCCAACTTCATACAGTTCTTGGAAACTTTAAACTCATAGGCACTTCCATGGCCTGTCTTGTCTTCCAAGCTCAGCTCTGGGCTTGTGGTTAATCTTCCTGGAGCTCCTGCCACTGCCTTGTGTATTTTTCTTTTTACCAGATAAAAGAATAAAACTCCAGAAAGTGGTGTGTGAGGCCAGAGCACTTGGCAAATGCTAGTGAATCCCATGGCTATTGCCACCCCATTTTCCCCGTGTAGGGGACCCTGGGGTGGGTCCTTCCTTCGCAAAGCAGCAGAGAAGCCCCCCTGCAGCAAGGGCCTCCCCAGGCAAGGCCTCAGGGAACTTGAGACTGCCCTGGGGAGCCTGCAGAGCTGACTTCCCCAGAGTCCCAGGAGACCCGCACTATGCCCGAGTGCCCCCCGCAGAGGGGGAGCGTTTGGGTCCAGAGTGGGGTGACGTGTCTTCTCCTGTCGTGCAGATCCGGTGCCGGCTCTGGATCTCGGGCAGCAGCTCCAGCTCAAAGTGCAGCGCCTGCACGATATTGAAACAGAGAACCAGAAACTTAGGGAAACTCTCGAAGAATACAACAAGGAATTTGCCGAAGTGAAAAATCAAGGTTGGTGGAAAATACATTCTTTGCTTTTTCTTTCTTCCTTTTTTTGTTTAAATTGCCTTCCCCGGACTGTGAGGACTAGCTCTAATTGTATAATTCGTGTCATACGGTCAGGGTGGGCAGGCGTCCGAATCATTAAAGACGGATAATGACAATGCTCAGCTGTTTACAAGAAAAACTTTTCCTCTGCACAATAACTGCGTATGATTTTATTGCCTTCTGACGGGACTGATAGGGATTTTTGGAAAATGCCTCCTGTGTCATCGTGTGATAGGATCTGCCTTTCAAAAGACTGATGGGTTGCCTGCGGGCGACACCTGTCAGAGAGCGAGCGCATGATCAAAGAGGCACACACAGTAAGTCATTTAATAGTCGCTGCCAATACATTAAGGCTTCAGACCCTTCCTTGAAGGCTGCATACTTAAGCGCTGCTGTTTCCGTGTCGGCGTTGCCTACTCATTACAAATTTAATGAAAGAAAACAACCTCTCGGTGTGGCTGCCCCACCTTCAACAAGACAGAAAGGGCAAAGGTCGCCTGGCTTTTCCTGTTGGGGAAGAACAAAGAAATCTCTCCTTGTACCTAAAATCCAGAGATATTCAGGACCCGGGAGCCTCGTGGCTTCCTGGTCTTGAAGGAAAATCACAGCCTCGTCTGACAGCAGCCACACGTTTTTCAGCCAACCCCAAGTAATGGTTCGGCCTGTCTGGTTTTGTTTGGGGACATAGGCAAGGAAGGACAGAGGAAGGAGAGGCAGCCGACTTGCTCTGAGTGGCCTTCTCGTGAATGTACTTGGAGGGGTCCGTAAAGAGTTTATTGATGGAGGTTTTTAAAAGGATCCTTTGGCTTTAAGAACACTGGAGACAGACTCAGGAGGAGGAATTGTTGGCAGAAAGGATCCAGAGACTAAGATGGTGTGGGAAGAGCTGGAAGGTACCAGCTGGGGCTATGAGGGCAGCGGTCCCCAGGGCCCTCCCTCAGGGGTCTCTGAGCACATCTCCTCCCAGGCATTGGGGTGCTCAAGCCCCTGGGCCAGCAGGGCCTCCTTTCAGGAATTAGGGGAGCCAGAACCAGTCCAGACTACACCTGGATCTGGCTCTGCATAGGAGTGGTGAGCCTTTGGGACCAGAAGGGACAGCTGTGTATTGCTAGGAACTGAACCACTGGGCTGGGATCCCTCTGAGAGAAGGTCCTGCCCTCCCCTGTAGGAATCCCCCAGCACTCAGGTGAAACGTAACCCTTCATGTGCATATTGGGTTTTCATAGGAGGGCTGCCCGAAACCAGTGTCGGGGTGCTATTCCTTCAGTGACCTCTGGCATCTAATTTGGCAGGTCCACACTGGTTTTTTAGTTTGCTTCTGTTTTATTGGAGGATGGTGCAGGTCGGGGCCTGGAGGGCTGTGCTGAATTCCGCTCCCTTTGCCCTGTGTTGCCAATTGCTCCGCGGCGGCCAGGGGTTGGCACACGGGTGACCAGGAGCCAGACTGAGCTCAGGGCATTCTCCCTCCTCAGGCCTCATGTGATTGGCTTTTGCCCTCCCCTCCCTTCTTTTTTGAGACAGGACCTCGCTCTGTCACCCAGGCTGGAGTGCAGTGGCGAGATCATAGTTCACTGCAGCCTCCTACTCGTGGGCTCAAGCAATCCTCCTGTCTCAGCCTCCCTAGTAGGTGGGACTACAGACATGTGCTGCCACACCCAGCTAATTTTCCTATTTTTAGTAGAGACAGGATCTCGGTTTTGCTCAGGCTGGTCTCGAACTCCTGAGCTCAAGCGATCCTCCTGCCTTGGCCTCCCAGAGTGCTAGGATTGCAGGCATGAGCCACTGCACCTGGTCTCATGGGCTTTTTGAAATAAGATATATAATCCAAGACTTAAGAAAGGCTCTGGAGGCAGACAGACAGACCTGGTTTGGGTCCCTTCGTTGCCCCTACCTAGCCATGTAACC
>CAUYRT010006043.1:0-14640 GCA_963574885.1 Lepilemur ruficaudatus | reverse complement strand
CTCTGTTGCCCGGGCTAGAGTGAGTGCCGTGGCGTCAGCTTAGCTCACAGCAACCTCAAACTCCTGGGCTCAAGCAATCCTTCTGCCTCAGCCTCCCAAGTAGCTGGGACTACAGGCATGTGCCACCATGCCCGGCTCATTTTTTCTACATATATCTTTAATTGGCCAATTAATTTCTTTCTATTTATAGTAGAGACCGGGTCTCACTCTTCCTCAGGCTGGTTTTGAACTCCTGACCTTGAGTGAGCCGCCCGTCTCGGCCTCCCAGAGTGCTAGGATTACAGGCGTGAGCCACCGCGCCCGGCCTAGACTTGATTTCTTAACATTAGAGTATCACATACTCAAATGGTAGAAAATGACTCCAACTAAATATTCCTGATGTTATAGTGCTCTATCAAGAGGATAAACATAAAAAAAATCACTGCTGTATGAATATAATGCTCTGGAATTAACAGAAAGCATAATACAGAAATATAAATTAGTGGAACTTAATCATAATCATGTGCCATATGAGCTTACCTAATAATTATTTTTCTGTTTCTTAACTGATGTCTTTCAATAAATAAGACTATTTAAGACTAAAAAAAAAAAGAAGTTCATGGTTCAAAGGGTAGGTACTTTTTATTTTTCAATACATTAATTTGTTCAATGGTTTATTTCCTTTCTCCCCCCTTTCTGTCTTATTCTTCACTGTGTTCTCAGCATCTATGACAGTGCCACATATATGGTATTCAATAAATATTTATTGGAAGAATATTATTTCCAGATTGTGCTAAAGAAAATGTATACTATATATACCTCTATACAAACTGAATTAAAGTGTCAGTATGTCCCACATTCTAAGATTAGACTTTATCAATCTTTTAAAAGTATTTTCCTATTGAACAAGTGAAAACAACATTTTTTCATATATTGGCCATGTTTATTTCTTATTTTTTGAATTGCTAGCTTATATCCTTATTTTTCCATTGATGTGCTTATATTTTTTTATTTCTTTGCAATAGCTCTTTGTATGCTAAGGATAATGTTACATAAATTGCAATTTTTTCTTGTTTTTTTATTTTTTCACTTTATGGTATTTTATATTATGTAGAAAATTTCAAATTTTATGTAGTCAAATGTATCTTTTTTCCTTTATAATTTCTGTCATTTACATTAGTCTTATACCCCTCTATAATAAAAGATAATTTGGGCCAGGTGTAGTAGTAGCTCATACCTGTAATCCTAGTACTATGGGAGGTCCAGGCAGGAGGATCATTTTGAGACCCTGTCTCAAAAAAAAAACCAAAACGATAATCTACTGTGTTTCATGATTTTACATAAAAGATTACATTTTAAATTCTAGGTTTATATTCCTGTTTTCCCTTTTAGTTACATTTAATTCATTATTAGACATAAAATTCTATTGGAGATTGTTTCAGAAGAAATAATTATTTATTTTCAATCCACATATACAGAGGCATATATACTATGAGGAGTAACATGTTATTCAGTTTGAACCCTTTAGTATGATGTGTTCAGTTTCTAACTCCTTAATGGAAATATTTTACTTAAAGCGCTAGTATTTTAATATCTATTAGCTTGTAGTATTTTTAAACTATTACTATGCAATTTTTTTTAAAAGGACCTATTCTTTAGAGTATTTTTTTTTGTAGCTGAAAGAAAATATGGCAAATCCACTATGTAGCCAACTTAGGAATTTATGTCATTGAGGTTGTGAAAAAGGAACCACTCACGCATAAGAATGTGTACACATAAAGTTGGTCAAATGCCTTCAAAAAAACCCCACTATATTTTGGCATCCGTTATGGATCCAAATATCTTTCTCCCAGACAAAATGGTTACTGGAGTATTGATGAACTATTCTGTATATTATTTTCTTCCAGGGGTTTAAAAACATTTTATAATAACCCAATGGGAATGATTTTATTGTTTTTATGGTATATTTTTAAAAATATAGCTGATTAGAAAAAATAAAAACAATATCAGAGTAGAAAATAAAATTCCCCTACTACACCGTTCTCCACCACAGATATTAATTTGGAATAAATACTTCTAGATTATTAAATGCATCAATAATTATACATTTCATTGAATCTAAGATGCTATCAATTGTAAGATACACTTTAACTTTAGGAATGTGAAAAATGTTCATATTAAATTGGATGTATCATAAATAGGATCATGTTATATATTTTTTCTATTATTTTTCATATCAGATGTGAATATCTTCCCATCTGAACATTATTGTAAGTATTGAATTAACCAGTATCCCATTTAAGTACATTAAGATTATTTACAACTTTTGTATAATGAAAACAATGTATTAAACATTTTTTTTTAATTCAGGAAAATATGACAGTACAAACATTTTGGTTATATTTTATATCTTTGCCTCTCCCTAGCAAGGACCAGAGGCATGCCCCTCCCCTCCACAATGCTCACCACATCCCTCAGATGTGGGTCTACCCCCCCAACCCCTGAATCCCTGGAGAACATCACCACCATTTGAGCACTGTAGTGTTAATCACTCAGTACTAATTTTATTAAACATTTTTTAAATATACTTCTGTGTAATAGTGTTATTTCCTTAGGATAAATTCTTTTTTCTTTTTTTTTGAGACAGAGTCTTGCTTTGTTACCCCAGCTAGAGTGCTGTGGCATCAGCCTAGCTCACAGCAACCTCAAACTCCTGGGCTCAAGTGATCCTCCTGCCTCAGCCTCCTGAGTAGCTGGGACTGCAGGCATGAGCCACCATGCCTGGCTAATATTTTGTTTCTATTTTTAGTTGACTGGCTACTTTTTTTTCTGTTTTAGTAGAGATGGGGTTCTCACAGTTGCTCAAGCTGGTCTCAAACTCCTGAGCTCAAGTGATCCTCCCACCTTGGCCTCCCAGAGTGCTAGGATCACAGGCGTGAGCCACTGTGCTGACCTCTTAGGATACATCCTTAAATGAAATTAATGGGTTAGGGGGAATGCATATTTTATGTTTTGATGCATATTGACTGCCCTACAAAAATCTTGCAACAATTTGCTCTGCAACCAATAAATAGTGCATGATGTTCTGCACTCTTTGCTTGTGCTAATCAGCCTTTTGCATTTTTCTCACCTAAAAGGCAAAACAGATATCTTACTGCTCTTTTAATTCTTGTTTCTGTGACTTTTGTAGAAGTTGTATTATACATCTTACCATATGCTTACTGATCATCTGTATTATATTTCTCTTCTTTTGTGAATTACCTATTTTTAGCCTTAGCCTAATTTTCTTAAGTTTTAAAGAGTTGATTTTGGATGAAAGATGTTGACCCTTTGTTGTTTTTTAGTTTGTCATTAAAAATTTTCTTTTAATAGTTTCTTCTTTTTCACAGAAGAGTTAAGTTTTCATGGAGTCAAATCTTTCTTTGTGATGTTTGGCCTTCGTGTTGCACTTTGATCTCCCTACCCCAAAATTATAAAGTATTCCCCAGTGAGAGAAAGAGCAGAATTAAATTTACTAAAGACTGGAATTTAGAATCATATTGTGTTTAGGTAGTCACCATTTCTGATTCTAAACAGAATCTAATAAGTTTGTCTGTTTATGTTGGTAAACCTGTCAATCAGATCCAGTCAGGGAGAGGGTAACTGCAAGCAGAGGGCCCAACTGAAGAGGCGCAACGATCACACTGGTTTTGTTTAATTAGTGTGGCTGGCACTTCTGTTTTAGCTCTTAGAAATGGGAGTTAGTGAATTCAGTCACATGAGAAAATAGTATTTGGGGAGTGTCTCAGTCCATTCAGGCTGCTATAACAGAATGAGTGGCTTATAAACAATGGAAATTTATTTCTCACAGTTCTAGAGGCTGGGAAGTCCAAAATCAAGGTGCTAGCAGATTAGATATCTGTGATATCTAATAGATATCTGTGATATCTAGATATTCCTAGTTCATAAATAATGGTGTTTTTGCTGTGTCTTCATATGACAGACGGGATGAGGACTCTGCCCACATGACCTAATCACCTCCCAAAGGCCCTACCTCCAAATACCCTCATATTGGGGATTTGGCTTCAACATATGAGTTTTGCGGGGACACAAACATGTAGGGAGATTGACAGATTAATAAATTATAAAATTTTAAATGCTTTTGTATAATTAACAGTCTTTTCAAAGACAGACTTAATGAAGTCAAGAAAATATGTATAAATATAAATGTATCCAATAATCAAATATAATTTCAATTGGAGCTTATAAATTAATTATCACAATATTTTAATTCAAATGGATGGCTGAATCTGCCCATACCTTTTAACTTGGATAGCACTGTGATCCACCCGTCAGATCTCCCAGCTGATCTCTGCAGTCATTGGTGTATCTGGCAATCTGACGGTTTGTGGTTATCACAACGAGGATTAGACACTTCCCAATTACTAGGTAGTGGAGGCGTCTTTGTTTCCTGGTGACCTGAATAGAAATATAATTTTCAGTTTAAGATTGGAATTTGTTGGTGAAGAAAAGAGTGATGGCATTAATTATATTCTAACCGGGCCCTCTTTTTTCCTGACACTTTAAAACATTTCATTGGTGACTGGAGTCTTGTTTCATTTTCTTTCCTGCGACAGGCTTGTACCATGGATGGTATTCTTAAACACTGTGATAAATCGCTATTCTGGGATGTTATAGGGCACTGCTATATCCTCCTTCTAACTTCATGTTCCTCCTACATATTTTGATTATAAAATCAGGCAGTCTTCTTTCCCATCACCACATATATATTTTTGTGCCATTAAGCCCTTAGCAACTGATGCCCCCTGTAGCCAAAGTGTTATATTAACAGCCACTATCTGCTGGCTACTGGTGTGGATTTGGGAAGGAGAATGATAATCACTCCAGTGCCTCTCCTTTCTCAGTTGTCATTCATCATTTACCTTCTGGTCTGGACTCAGGAAATACTCTATACTTGATAGGGCAATATCAGAGATGAGCTGAGATCACAAAGCTTTTTTCTTCCTCTGTATCAAAACTTTATTATGTCCTATCAATGTTAATATACATATATAATTTTTAAATTTTGACACTTACATATCATTACACGTTAGATTGTTTCTACTCTAGGTTCTCTTATAATCATTGCTGTAGCAGAATCATATGTGCTCAGTAGGCATACATAATTTATGTGCATTTAAAACTATTTCTTAGTTATAACTATGTATGAACTCAATCCACATATCTGTCTTCTTTCCTAAGTTTGTTTAATTATTTCCTGATCGTATAAAATCACTTGTTTTGTATCTCTCTTTCCTTTAAGACCCCGAAGTATTATCAAACTTCATTGAACCCTTTTATTTTAAGAACTTGATGAAGGAAAGGAGAAATATTAGGTGATCTAATTTCCCATTTATTTTTCCTCTGGTTTCTCTGTAACTCTGGCTGAGCTACTGTCCAAATGGGGGTGAAGATCCCAAAGGTGAATGAAGCTGCTGAGGATGGTGGTAGACAATAGCCAGTTACATTACTTCTTGAATTCCCTTAATTTAAAGTTGGAAGATACAAGATAGTTAGGTTGCAGAATTTGGACAACCAAATCTGTGCACCACAATTAAGTAGATCCCAAATTAGAGGTCTCCATTTAAGAGGGTGATTTTTCCAAAGCATGCCAGCTAAGCCAGAGGACTGGTTCATTCTCCTGGCATTTCTTGAGTCTGGTACTGAGCTGCTAGGACCTAGGGATACTAAGCAAAAAGCTAAAGACATACTCCCTGTTCTTGGAGCAGTAACACTTTATCAGGGGCTACTGCTACATACACAACTCACAGTGATAAAGTATGCCAAGGACTGTATCAGAGCTCTTTAGAAAGTGTCCTAGAACCCAAAGGGGTAATCAATTGTTCAGTGAGAGGCTTTTCCAGGTAGGTCACCAGAAGATTGTGGGGATGTGGGTAGGACTTTGCCAGAGATTGCTTTGTTAGGTAGTAAGCAGTTGATGATCTCAAGTTGTAAATGAATGACCCGGAAGGTGACAGCCTGGGTTTGAAGCCTGGCTGCACCATTTAGCACCTTTGTAAGCTTGGGCAAGTCACCAAACCTTGCTGAGCTTCACTTAATTTTTTTGAAAAAAGGGGAAATAATATTAGTACTTACATTTCTGGACTTGTTATGGGATTAAGTGAGACAATACATGTAAAGTGCTTAGGATAAGCCTGGTGAATAGTAGTCTAGTCTTTTTTTGCCCCTCTAAAGAGTCGCATGTAAATCACTCTGGACAAATAATTATGGATCCCATTGTCAGAGCTCTCAAGGGTAAAAAAACTATATAAATTCTTTTGGTTTTCTGAATCTGTGCGATAATTGTTCTAATCTGGAAGTTTCTTTTTTAACCTCGTTTAAATCTCAATCTGCTGCTTTTTACCAATTTTCATGCTATCCCAAAACAAATTAGGTCTAGTCTGAAATTGTCATTACTTTTCCTTTGTTCTCCAGTACTCTGATGTTAAAGCAAATCCATATTTAATTGTATAATTTCCTTCCTTTAATGTGCATAGCACTTATGTCTGTTTTGTGGCACTTGTTACCATATATTTTTTCTCCCCCATTAACATGTCAAGTTTCTTAAGAGAAACATTATATCTTCTTAATCTTATCTTTCATAACTTCTTAGCATGGTGCCTTCCACATCAAAGACATTTAGTAAATACTGACTGAATGAAGGAATAATCATGAATGCATGCGGTTGCCAAATAGCTGATGTGATCTCAGACTGTCCTCATACAAACAATCCCCCCAACAGGACTAAGTGCAGAAACTGAGGAGAGTGGTTAAGGTGGTGAGAAGACTGAAGGCCATAATTATACAGGGAATAATTGAAGACAGAGGGGATGTTCAGTTTGGAGAAGAGAAAGCTTATGCTAGGACAACTGGGATGGGGAGGGTAGGAAACAGTAGTTTCTGTTAAGGAAATGTTGTCATGTGGAAGACAGAATCAATTTGTGACCCCAGAAGATACATAAGAACAGCTTCTGGAAATTACATGGAGAAAGATTTTGACTCATTGTCAAGATAACTTTCTAACAATCAGAATGGCTTCCAACTGGCTGTCTTGAGAAGAAGTGAGTTTCCTGTCATTGTAAGGTATTTAATCAGAAACTATACTATTTGTTGGGAAGGCTGTAGGGGACATCCTTACTCTCAAAGGAATTGGAGTAGATGACCCCCAGAGTCTTTTTCAACTCTCATGGTCTTTAATTCTGTGTATATTGTTATATAGTATTGTATATGTTTACACTGTATTAAATGTATACATATTTATACATGTATATATATTTATGTATTATACATTCTTAATATTACCATATTGCCTAAATTAATGAAGGATGAAAAAGGCTTTTTAAAAACTTTATCTTGGATTATTTAAAAAATATTACTATCATTTTTTGCTTGGGGATACCAGTTTATAAGATATTATTCTACATGAACACTGTGTGTTTTAAATTGTAATAAGTTTAAATTGTTAGCATCTCAAATGCAAATAAATACTATTTGAATTTCTTAGTTAAATCTAAAAAGAGAAAAAAAATAAGTGAGCCAGAGTCAATATGTCCTGATTCAGATGAGTTGTGTATTTAAAATTCAGGACTTTATCAACACTACCACCATTGTGTCACCATCACCATCACTGCAAACATTTATTTAGCATTTACTTCTGTGTCTAGCTCTGTTCTAAACACATCACATTTATTAGCTCATGCGCTTCTCTTTAAAAAAATGAAGAACATGCTGTTATTCCCAATTTTTTAAAAAATTTATTTTGAAACAATCTGAAGCATATAGAAAAGTTGCAAGTATAGTACAATGAACTTCTGGGTAAAGGATAACGCTCTTATATTCTTCACCCAAGTTCTCCAATTGTAAACATTTTACAACATTTTCTTTGTAATTCATCCTCTTTTTTCCTAAATCAATTGCAAGTAAGTTGCAGAGGTGGTATCCAATTACCCCCAAGTATTTGAGTGTTTTCCTCAAAGGCAAGGACCCTCTCCTGCCTAACCATGGTATTATCACAAAAATCATTAATTTAACACTGATATGATTCTACTATCCAATCCACAGATCTCATTAAAAATTTATCATTTGTCCTAACAATTTCCTATTTGGAAAAATATTTTTTATTTCTGGTCTAGAATCCAATCCAGGATTATGAGTTGCATTTAGTTGTCTTATCTCTTTAATCTTTAATTTGTGACAGTTCCTCGGTCCTGTCTTGTCTTTAGTGACCTTGACATTTTTTAGTTCAGGCCTGTGCGTGTGTGTGTGTGTGTGTGTGTAGAATGTCCCTCATTTTGAGTTTGTCTGATGTTTCTTTGTAATTAAATTCAGGTTATTCATTTTTGGCAGGAATTTCTCCACTGTCAAGTTATTCTCTTTCCCTTTGAATTAATAAGTATCTTGTGGGGCAATACACTTAGACTATATTAACATCCTGTACTTCATCAAACTTTCACTCACTTATTTGATGATGATTTATTTTTTTCAAGAGATGGGGTCTTACTCTGTCACCCAGGCTGGAGTGCAGTGGCCCAGTCATAGCTCACTGCAACCTCAAATGGCTAGGCTCAAGTGATCCTTCCACCTCAGCCTCCCCAGTAGCTGGGAGGATAGATGAGCACCAACCTGCCCAGCTGATTTTTTAATATTTTGTAGAGATGGGGTCTTGCTATGTTGTCAGGCTGGTCTCAAACTCCTGACCTCAAGCAACCCTCCTGCCTCAGCCTCCCAAAGTGCTAGGATTACAGGCACGAGCCACCATGCCCTGCCAATGATTCTTGCTCCAATAAATTATTACTGTGGTGATTGCCAAGTGGCAATTTTTCTAATTCCAACATTTTCCATTTACTAGTTGGTATTCTGTTGTAAGGAAGTTTTTTCTTCTCCTATTTTTTATTCATTTATTTTCTCTCTTTTTTTTATTCATTTACTTTCAGTATGGATTTGTGGATTTCTATTTTATTCAATAGATTATAATTCATTACTATCATTATTGATTGTGATGCTGAAATTGTCCCAGTTTTGGCCATTGGGACACCCTTCAAGCTGGTTCCTGTGTCCTATTGACATCTCTATATTATTCTGGAAGTACTTCCTTACATTGTACTGGAAGATATTTCAGGCTCATCTTGTACTTTTCCTGACCCAACCATTTCAATAATTTCACCAGCTATTTCTCCCAGGATCTCTGGTTCCTTTTATTTGAGAATGCATTTTTAGAATCAAGATCTGGATGCTAGGTGCGGTCATTGCTACTGGGGTGTTACTGTTTTCAAGCCATTTTAGCAGACAGAGCTAGGAAATTCACAAGCATACATACACATACATCTATATCTCTTTCTGTAATTTTCCATCTATTTATACTAAAACCCATGAGTTTACTCCAATATGTCCAACTCTACTCCAATACCATAGAGCTCATTCCAGTCTTCACCCTTTTTCTGTTTGTAGCCTCCTTCTCTGATGGTGAAAGTTCTGGTTCCCATTATCCTCGAGATTGGTTATGTTATCTTTTATACAACCAAACTCCTGACATCACAGACCACCCTTTATCCCCAATTTCTCCTTAGACCCAGTCCTACTGGCCCCACCAGCCTTCTCTTGGCCTTAAATTAAACAACTAAAAAGTTATAGAGCAGGAATTCAAACCTCAAAGCTGCTAGTTACTTGACACTGGGGCTCTTTATTGGGTCTTCAACCCTAACAAAACCTGTTTGCTCCTGTGAAGATAGATGTTCATGGAAAGGTGGCCCTCAGGTTAATGAGATGAAGGTTTATCCAGGCTGAGTGTCTGCCCACAGGGATTTACCTTCCCTAAGAAACATAAGAGGTTCAAGCCAAATGCTGCCACCTGCCATGAACCACAGTGAGAGTATTCTCCAAAATTGATGCGGTTCAGGAACTAGTCAACCAGCACCCCTAATGCCACAAATACCCCACTATGTTTTATTATATCAATAACACATTCCACTAAGACATAAACATATTACTGTGCTCTATTTATAAAGATGGAATATTGCTTTTATTAGCAGCTTCCTAAATTGAAATTCTAGGATATGGATGATGGTGTCTTCTGTTTTAGTGCTAACTTTATTTCCTGGTCCAGAAGATCAGAAATACGTTCACGTTTTAGAGAACAGCATATGAGGTCCATCTGTTCAGGTCAGATTTTTCCACATTACCATAAAGATTTATGGGGTGGTAACTTACATAAGAAAAGCCAATGGTAATTATGTTATATTCTTTGCTGCCAATTGGAATCTACATTATATTTTTGGGTAATCATGAAAATATAGTAATATATATACACACATATTGAATTAATTCTTTCAAACACAATGATAAAACATCTTCCTCAGTTTGTGTAGTATTTCACCTCTGTTTTGGTTTACTAGACATCATCCATTCAAATTTTCTCTGTAATATGGTCTGTTTATCCACAGTTTTCCTTCCAACAGAAGGCACAGAAATACAAGAGCTACAGTTGGCTTCCTGGGTGGCTATTCTTGTCTGACTGAAATACAGAGTAATGATTTCTTTTTTCCTCTGATGAAAATAGCTTGATTTCCCCCACAGATTTTAAAGTAAATACATACTTACGTAAAAAAATTTAAAAAGTAAAAAGAAAATACTGAATAATTGAAATTTCACCATCTGCAAGTATAAACATAAAATGTTTTATATAAATGGAATCACAATGAATACTCTTTTATACCTTTTTACTCAGCCATATGATATGAAGGTTTCTTATGTCAATATGTATACATATAAATGATCCTTTTAGATGGCTGCTTAATATTGCATTGATGTTTTTATTTAACCAGTCCCCCATTAATGAGCGGTTAGGTTATTTCTAATTTTTCATTACGTAAAGGAAGTCATGGTGAATTTTCTTGCATGCACATCTTTGTGTATTTTACTAGGGATCTCCTTAGGATCTATTCCTGGAAATGGCATTGCTGGGTCAAAGAAGTCATGCATTTTAAATTTTAATACATGTTGCAGGTAAAATTAACTTTTGATGAGATGGATTACATTCTTTATTCTTCATATACAATGTCCCTGTCAGTGACAGGACTTGGTAAAGTCTCGTTTTAACTTTGTAGTAACTGTACATACATACAGACACACACGTATGTGTGTTCTCCTACAGACATTATAGAAGCGATTTTTAATAAATCTAGATGTGCTACTTAACCAACCAGGTGTTGTCAAGTTTCATTCAAAATTTGACTTATAATTTGGTCTGAAACAAGATGGCACCTGGTAACTGTTTCTTAATTGCCTTATATTATGTGATTTTAATGAAATGTAAATGGGAAGAGGTGACTGAATTGTAATTTTAGTGAGTGACATCTATAGTGTGAAAATCAGTTATGATTAAACCAAACTTGTAAAACTTTTAACTAATTCATTTGGCATTTTAAGTCTTGACCCTAAGAGGGATTTCAGGCTTGGCTTTTTTGTAGATAAACATCAGCAAGAACAGGGTAAATGTGAGCAGGTGGTGTATGTAGTTTTTGAGGGATTTGAGAGTAGATTCTGTTGATCCTGGGGTGTTCCTTTTTGGTTCAGGGACAGGTGCATATCCTGGGGAGTTGGAAGGTTTTGAACTCAGCTGGGCTGCTTGATGCTGTCTCATGAGCGTTAGGTAAATAAACAACAAACAATCAAGAAGTACAACTTTAGCCCCACCATATGAGGATACCAGGAGAGAACAGCCATCTATCTGCAAACCAGGAAGTGTGCCCTCAGCAGATAGTGGATCACCAGACATCGTGATGCCAGCACCTTGATCCTAGAAATCCCAGCCTCCAGAATTGTGAGAAAGAAATCTCTGTTGTAAGCCACCCAGTCTAAGTTATTCTGTTATAGCAGCCTGAATGGACTAAGACAGACATTGTCTAGGGGAAAACACAGTGCTGGCAGACTTAAGTGCCCTACAGAGGCACCTGACTCCACTCTTGCCTATTACAAGGCTGTCCATTTCAGCCCCTTAGGTAGTCTCACATGTTTAAAATTCTCCGAGGGGCTGTACTTGGTGGCTCACACCTGTAATCCTAGCACTCTAGGAGGTCGAGGCCAGAGGATGGCTTGAGCCCAGGAGTTTGAGGTTGCTGTGAGCTAGGCTGATGCCATGGCACTCTAGCCTGGGCAACAGAGTGAGACTCTGTCTCTAAATAAATAAATTAAATTAAAAAAATAAAATAAAATAAAAAAGAAGTACAACTTTAACAAGCATATTGGAACAGCCCAGTAATTTACATTTAATTAGCATCTAACCTAATTGGCAATTTAACTATTTAGATACATACAAAAAAGATCACGGAAGTAGAAAAGGGTCCTTTTATTCCTGCTCCTTGTGCTAGTGATAGCTTCCTCCCACCCTTCACAAATTTGCCCAGCACAGCTGAATGAAAGGTGCTGATTCACAGCAAAGTGAGCTTTTTTTTAAAGATAGTAAGAAAGTAAGAGGTAGATGATAAATATGTGTTCATGGAGAATGGCATATTTTATGCAAATTGGTAAGTCTACTGCTTCAGAGATTAGAAAAGCTCTTTCCTGGAAGGGGAAGTAAGTGTCGATTATAAATGGTAAAAGACTTGCATTCCAGCAAGTTCTTAGCTGCCAGCCGACACATTCATCACAGTGTGCCAGGATGGATTTTAAAACGTCACAACATAAATTGCTCTGCTCCAAATCAGGCACTATCGCCTTCACACAAGACAAATCAACCTGCTTATTTGAAAACTGCCACGTAGGCTTTTTTTCAACCTCAGTTAACCTTTTCCTTTCCTGGTATGCACAGTTCATTACAGTCTACTAAAGTCATTAACCGCCACTGAGTAGAGAGGGGCCAGGCTTCAACTTTGCCTACACAGCAACTAACAGGTCCAGGAGTTTTCAAGCTGATGACAGGACTAAATGTTTAGCGCAGCTCTAACCAGACTAATAACTCTCATCTCTAACTCTTCTTTTCCATATCTTCTGCTCTTCTTTCTTTCTTTTTTCTTAGTCTTTTCTCTCCCAGAACCCACTGTTAACTCCTAGCAGCTAATGCACAGTTGATAAGCCCCTAGTTATCGTTTTCCCTTCTGTATCTCTCTGCTTTAGAACTGTCAGCAGAGTCTCCAGCTCAAACTTGGGCTAGCCCTGCTGCCTGATGCATTCCTTCCCACTTCTTCCAGCTCCCACCTCAATCCCATCAGATCTCTCTCTTTACCTCCCCTCATCTACAAGCTCCTTAGCTATAAAAGTCTCCCCTCATATTACCCAGACTCACAGAGCCCAGCAAAATCCTGAGGCCTCTTTCCCATTCTCCCATAGCCCAGTGTGTTAGTCTGTTTTGCCTGACTATAAAGGAATGCCTGAACCTGGGTAATTTACAAAGAAAAGGTTTATTTGGCTCACAGTTCTGCAGGCTGTTCAAGAAGCATTGTGCCAGCATCTGCTTCTGGTGAGGGCTTCAGGGAGCTTCTAATCAAGGGAGAAGGTGAAAGGGGGAGCAGGTGTGTCACATGATGAGAGAAGGAGCAACAGAGAGAGAAGGTGGTGCCAGCCTCTTTTTTAAACAACCAGCTCTCCGGTGATCTGATAACTGATTCTCAAGGAGAGGTTACCAAGCCATTCATGAGGGATCTGCCTTCATGACCCAAACTCCTCCCACCAGGCCCCACATTCAACACTGGGGATCAAATTTGAACGTGAGATTTGGAGGGGCCAAACATTGAAACCATATCATCCAGTTTAGCCCACCACTTCTTAACCCCCTTAGACCACATTCCACCTTGCTGCTCCCAGCGTGGCCCACTCTGAAATCCAGTATCCATTACATTTCCTAGTCCAATTAAATAGCCTTCATCACCAACCCAGCCTGCCACACCCCCAGTTTCAGCTGAACTTAACCACATTAAAGCAGTCTTGACCCACACCCTCTTGGGAAACTTCCCCTTTTCAACCCAGAATAAGGATTCACTTGTGCCTAGGTAACCCTCTTTCTTTTAAGCTGATTTTAGCTAACATACTGAGGAGCTTATCATTCAGCCTGGTGTGCCCTGAATTTTTTCTAGGCAGAATGAATGAGCTATCATCCAGTCCTGGTACTCTTGTACATCTGTTAGAACTGCAGGGAGTCATCCTCACAGAGGATGTCACCACTGACCTGTCACCAGCAAGTTGTGGTGATGAAGATGAATTTGGACTGATTCGTCCACATTCCTCCCCTAGTTCTTCTGAGTGAGAAGATGTACTTGCAAGGTGGTTGGCAGGGTCAAGGGTGCAGTCAGTGGCTCTAGAAACAAAAGTTAGCTATTGCTGCAGTAATACAGAGCTGCACCCTATCTAAATGATGGACTGTTAAGGTTAGACCACCAAAACCAGATTGCAGAATGCAACAAGCTTGTCATTCCTCAGACTCTCAAAGTAAATTTTTTTCTTTTTTTGAGACAGAGTCTCACTCTGTTGCCCAGGCTAGAGTGCCGTGGCATCAGCCTAGCTCACAGCAACCTCAAACTCCTGGGCTCAAGCGATCCTCCTGCCTCAGCCTCCCGAGTAGCTGGGACTAAAGGCATGTGCCACCATGCCCAGCTAATTTTTCCTATATATTTTTAGTTGGCCAATTAATTT
>CAUYRT010006042.1:0-21736 GCA_963574885.1 Lepilemur ruficaudatus | reverse complement strand
TTGGACAGCTAAAAATATATATAGAAAACATTAGCCGGGCATGGTGGCGCATGCCTGTAGTCCTAACTACTCGGGAGGCTGAGGCAGTAGGGTCGCTTGAGCCCAGGAGTTTGAGGTTGCTGTGAGCCAGGCTGACGCCACGGCACTCTAGCCCGGGCAACAGAGTGAGAGTTGGTCTCAAAAAAAAAAAAAAAAAATCATTCCTTCATGCATTCATTAATTCCCACAAGACTTCCTGTCTATGGTGTGTCAGGCATGGTGCTGGGTACTGTGGAGCTACACATGAGAAGAACCAGCTCCTGCCCTGATGGTTTAGTCAAGTTGGGGAGACAGCTCTGAGGAAGAAGGATGACAGAAGCAGCTGGAATCTGATCCAGGTGGTGGGGGAGACAACAGGAGGGACTAGTCTGTCCCAGATAGTCTGTCCCTGTGGACCGCTTACCTGACTCCTTGTCACTTAAACCTTGGCTCTAATGTCTTTGGCTCTTCTCTTTGAGAAGTCATGCTGAGCACTCATCCCCCAGTCTAAAGTAGTTCTCTCTCCAGTCACCCTCTATCAAGCACATCTCCCTGTTATATTTTCCTTCTGTATGGCCTGTATCACTATCTAAATTATCTTTTTTCACTGCCTGTCTTTCCCCACTCCCCATTAAAATGTATTCTTCATGACGGCAGGTCCTTATCTATTTCACTCAGGGTTGTATCCCCAGGACTGACAGCCGTGTCTAACACCTAGCAGGTACTCCATATATGATCATTCAATGTATTCGAATGTTCTCTGGAGGGCCCATAGCCTGGTGCTACCCAGGCAAGCTGGGCCTCCTTTTTTTTTTTAACCCCTCCCCTGCCCCACCTCCTCTTTCCCATTTGTTCATCAATACCTTCCCTGGCAAACATGAAAGATGAAGGGTGGGGTGGGCTTGTCAGTTTCATTTCCTTTATCAGATAAGTGACAATTTGTATCTTGGGTGTGAATCCCAAGAGATATTATAGGAGAAATGTTAAAGAAGCTTCAACGATTGTAGAAGAAATAAGACAATCTATGTGTTTTTAGTTTCTGTGTCTTTTCAGTTTCACAGCCATTATAAAAGTTGTTCAAAGTCAGGTTTGGCCAATTTCTAGCTGGGTGACCCTGGACAAATTACCTAATCTTTCTATGGTTCAATTTCTTCTTCTTCTTCTTCTTCTTCTTCTTCTTCTTCTTCTTCTTCTTCTTCTTTTTTTTTTGAGACAGTCTTGTTCTGTCACCCTGGGTAGAGTGCAGTGGTGTCATCGTAGCTCACTGTAACCTCCAACTCCTGGGCTCAAGTGATCCTCCTATCTCAGCCTCCTGAGTAGCTGGGACTACAGGCACATGCCACAGCACTCAGCTAATTTTTCTATTTTTAGTAGAGACGGGGTCTCGCTCTTGCCCAGGCTGGTCTTGAACTCCTGAACTCAAGCGATCCTCCTGCCTCAGCCTCCCAGAGTGCTAGGATTACAGGTGTCAGCCACTGCACCCAGCCCCCAGTTTCTTCTTTTTAGACTAACCATCCTTACTTCATGAGCTTCAGTTGTGTATTTAAAAAGGACAAGTATGCAAAGTTCCTAGACCCAAGCCTGGCATGCAGTGGCCACTCAACAGGGGTAGTGGTTCCCAACCTGTGGGTCTGCTCCCTCTCCCCCTCTCTAACTTCACTATGCTGAGCTCCACTTGTGCCTGAGCTGCTGCGGCAATCTGTCACCCATCCCCCCACATTTTGGGTGTAACAAACTAATTTCCTAAGGTCTTGATCTTAGACTACTTTCCTAAGGTCTTCAGAGAATCGGGGAGGCTCCCTGCCAGGCTGGGGAAACCAGGTGGCTGGTTTGTAGCCCGGAGGGAAAGAAGGTGTTGGCAAGGCATGCTGGTGCCAAACAGATGGGAAGCTTATTTATCAGCACTTGATTGAGGTGGGTGGGCAGGAAAGGGCTGGGCCCTGCTGTCTGGCAATGACTTCCCTTCCCCTTTTTCCAATCCCTCTCACACACAACCTTTAAAAAGGTTAATATTGGGTTATATAATAAATAAAAGAATCCAGCCTCTGGACAAAAATAGAAATATTAGAGTTATAATTCCATTCTCCTTTGATTCCTCCTTCCAATTCTACCTCCCTCTCTGCAGGTAATCACTGTTGTCCTTTTGGTCACACTGCCCCTTTGTGACATCTCCTCCCCTTCAGGACTGTCCAGACTGCAGTGGCTGGGGAGATGCCACCCAGTCCTGTGTCCCTCCTAACCAGTCCTACACAGGGCTAATAAACATTTAGAAACATTTCCAGAAGCTTCCAACTGACTCTCTCCTTTCTCTGAAGTCCTACAAGTGCTTATCTCACAATTTACAAAGGCCCAATACATATGCTGTCCTGTTCTATCACTGTTTTTCCTGTCAGTGCTCAGTCTCGTCTCTTGAGTGTAAGCCCGCTGAGGCCAAGCCCTGTGGCCTAAACACCCTCTATATCTCCATAGTCTGTCTGGCTCACGCAGAGCGCACAATATGAATAAAGTCAATAAACGCACTGTCCCAAGAATTCGTCTTTGTCAATCTATTTTAACAAGGGGGCCTTGTGGGGAGCGCTGCTGGCCCGAACTCTGGCCAGCAATGGAGGGCTTCCTGTTGGGGACGGGTAGCCCTACAGCTACCCTGATGAGAGAGGATGGGTAGCCAAGTGGTGAGGGGCCCAGGTAATGGATTCAGACAGATCCTTGTTCAGCCACCTGCCATCTATGTGTGACCACAGACTAGTCATTTAACCCTTCGGAGCTCTCTTCACGTGTACAACACAGACAACAGTCCCTAACGGCTGTGGTGAGAGCCAATAGGGGTAATGGGCTTAGCACTGGGAGGCAGCTGTTTTATGGGATTCCAGGTTCACACTGGTTTGAAAATTGAGTTAGGAAAGATAAAGGAGAAAGACTTGTCAGCATCTCTGAGCAGACCCTTTGGCGGCGGGAGTGTTCACGTGCGGCCATATCTTGGCCTAAGGAAGGGGGATGCGGAGGTACTGCGAGTATTAAGGTATTCATACCTTTCCTTCCGAGTCAAACGCTGCCACACGTGTTCCATTTGCCCCTCCTACCTTCCATTCCTGATTAATCCCAGGCTTAATTTCAAACGTTAGAACACGGTAGAACAGATCAAATAAAGCGGCCGCTGACGGAGCAAGCGTCAGTCACCTCGCGCCCGGGGCCGCAGCGCACGGATCTCCACGCCCCGCCCCGCCGCTGCGGGGCCTCTGTTTGGCCCGCGCCTCGTGACGTCACGCGCGGGTTTTATGGCCGAACCCGGGGCCCGCGCCGCAGAGGCGGCGGTGGCGGCGCGCTGGGTGCCCGCGGGGACGCTCGCGCTGCTGCTCCGGTGGGTGGCCGGGAAAGGCACCGGGACAGCGCGGCTGGCGAGAGGTAAAGGGGCTCTTGAGGCCGTGCTGAGGCGGCCCTGGCGCAGGGCCTGGGAAGCCGGTGTCGCCGATCGGAGGAAGGCGGGCAAGGGAGCGTCGAGGGGCGGTCGCGGGGAGGGGGTCGCGGTGTAAGGAGGGGCGTGTCAACGGCTTGGGGACGTGGAGGGTCGGTGGGAGCAGGACTCAATCTCCGGTCTCAGCGTCTGCACCCTTGCTCTTAAGTTTGGGGGCGCTGCCCGGCTTCCCCCTTCCCGCGAGGATTCTCGCCTCGGGGATGAAGGTGGCAGCGTCTGCTTCCGCGCCACAAGCTCTGGAAGCCGACGTTGCACGGCTCGAGCCCTCACCCTGACCCGAGTGTCCCGGGACCTGGGTGTTTATCTAGGTCTCATCACCCCGCTCAGAACTCCCAGGGAGCGGAGAGCACCTCTGTAACACCTACAGCTACTTAAAAAAAAGAAATTTAGAAAAGGAGGGTGGCTGATTTAGGAAAGGATCAAGAAGTTGCAAATTTTGTGTTTATTGTTAAACCGTCTTTTTCTCCCCTGACCTTTCCCTGTTCAGATAACGCAGCTGTGCTCCCGGGGCCTGCAATTTCAAGGCCTCCTCCCTGCCTCTGCTAGGAGCCCCTAGACTTGCCATGGGGAACCACTTGACTGAGATGGCGCCCACTGCCGCCTTCTTGCCCCACTTCCAGGCCCTGCATGTCGTGGTCGTTGGGCTGGACTCCGCTGGAAAGACCTCCCTTCTTTACCGCCTCAAATTCAAGGAGTTTGTCCAGAGTGTCCCCACCAAAGGGTTCAACACTGAGAAGATCCGGGTGCCCTTGGGGGGGTCCCGTGGTATCACTTTCCAAGTGTGGGACGTTGGGGGGCAGGAGAAGCTGCGGCCACTGTGGCGCTCCTACACCCGCCGGACAGATGGACTGGTGTTTGTGGTGGATGCTGCCGAGGCCGAGAGGCTGGAGGAGGCAAAGGTGGAGTTGCACCGAATCAGCCGGGCTTCGGACAACCAGGGTGTGCCGGTACTGGTGCTAGCCAACAAGCAAGACCAGCCCGGGGCCCTGAGCGCAGCTGAGGTGGAGAAGAGGTTGGCAGTCCGAGAGCTGGCGGCTGCCACGCTCACCCACGTGCAGGGCTGCAGCGCTGTAGACGGGCTGGGTCTGCAGCCGGGCCTGGAGCGCCTATACGAGATGATCATCAAGAGGAAGAAGGCGGCCCGGGCTGGCAAGAAGAGACGGTGACCCGAGGATGTCCCCTCCCCACCTAGTAGGGGTCTGCACACTTGGAGAGCTGGGTGGGGCCTGTGACCTCAGCCCGGAATGCAGGACCTGCCCACTTCAATGAAGGATGGAGGAGAATGGGGGGGCGGGGAGGTGTTGTTTTGGTGCCACACTCGGGAGGGAGATGGGAGATGGGATGTCTTTGCACATTTCTCTCTCAACCTCCCCTCGGAGAAGTGGGGGCTGCAGGACTGTGGAGGCTTAAATGTAAACTGTGACTCTACCTCGACCCTGTTTCTCGTATTTCTTCTCTGGCTTTTTAATTGGATATGTTTTGGGGGGATGGAAGGTGGCTTGGAGAATGCATTTGGGATGAATGAGAACTATCTCCCTTCCTCCAACTGGGGAGTCTCCCCAGGCTGCTTTTCTAAGGATGCCAGTCACAACAGTTTTTATTTTTGTGTCTGTGTGAAAGTGCCAAGAACCCCTCCCTACATTTGTAGATCTACGACCCTTTTTGTAAGTCGTGTGTCCTCTGTATTATTATTATTAACTGTTTTTTAGCATTTGCCTGTAAGTTATTAAAGACTGATGACTCTGTAGTTCTTACCTTGGTTTGGCATTTTCCTTTCTCCTTATCTTGCCCCAGGGATAGTCCAGGATTTCTGTATGGGGTGTGGGGAAGAGATTTATCTCTAAGCTGAATCTGCAAAACAAACACTCATGAAATTAGATGGTATGTGTATGGAATGGCTAGTGAAAATCATGAGGGGGGAGTTGAAAACCCTTCAAACTTTTGCCTGATCTCTGTAGTTTTTAGGGGGGTCATCTCATTACTTCTCCTTTCTCCGACTTTCCTCCCCTCCCCTGGTCTTCTGACTTGCATCTGATAGCAGCTGCTACTTGCAGATTTAACTTCAGATTTTGCTGATCTGAGCTATTCCTAGGTCCTTGACCCTGGAGACACCTCCCAGGTCTATGCTGGTAAGTCGGCAAAGAGCCGTTCTGTCCCCATCCTTCCCATTTCCCCAGTACTCAGGTTGGTCTGATGAGGATGTGGTGAGAGTGGAAAGTAATTCCTCCTTGGCCTTAAGCCATCTTGGTGTGCTCAATCTTGCTGACTGCGGCTCTGGCAGTGATGGCAGCGGCTGATGCTGGGAAGGCCAAGGCTAGATTGAGCCAGCCTGGCCCCAGTGACTAAGCCTGAGTCTTCCAGCTCTGGGAATGGTAGCTACTCTCTCAAGAGGGGCAGTAGTAGTAGTTTGTGCTTGGTGGCAGTGAAGATAGCTGGACATCCAGCCCCTGAGACTGGAGGGTAACGCATAGGCCCCCTATGTTAGTAGCCATCGTAAGAATAAAATGCTAACATTGCAAGGGCCTGGGTGCTCCTGCTTAAACTTTCAGGGGTGCCTCCTCCCCACCAGCATCAGGGCCAGCTGTGTCTGATAATGATTAGGTACTCCTAATCTTTGTGGGTAGGAGTAGTGAGTAAAAAACCAAGCACAATTCTTTCCTGTCCCCCTGCCCTCCAGTCCCACCCCCACCCTTTATGCAAACAGAATCCCCAGAGCAGGCTCAGAGTCCCCTCTGGAATCAGATAAAACGGAGGGAGAGAAGGTACTGGCAACCCCCCTTCTTGGGGAGGCTTCCAAAGGAACTTGCTGCTTCCTACCCAGGGCCGCCAGAGTTCTGATTTACCTCCCCCCACCTGTCCCTGTGGCTGGCAGGATAGGGGTGGGTGTGCATTGATCCGGAAGGGTGCCCACATGTGCGTCAGTACTGGGGCCTGCTCTGCAGAGCTGCTAGGCTGGTTCTGCTGGGGACATGCTACCTGGCTGCCCCTACACACACCTGTGACTCATCTCTCCTAGTCTTCTGAGGCAGAGTCCTTCTGTAGCGCAGGAACAGGTCAAGGCCTCAGTTCAGGCCGGGAAGGACCTGGCCAGAAACAGCCTCTGTCCCACTGGGAGATCTTTCCTGCCCACCCTACCCCACCCCACCCCAATTCTGGGCTTTTGTCTCAACATCTCCAAAGACATGTTTTCTCCATTTCTGGTCCCCTGAGGCACTGAGGTCTCTGGATTTGCGGGGAAAAATGTGCAGAGGTGCTCCCCCACCTCTAGGAGAGGGGCCTCCAAGGCGCCAGCACCTGGTTCTGGCTCTGCCAAGTACTGTCCCTCCCTGTCTGGTTAGAAGTGGCATCTTCTGCTCCCCCATGCACCAGCCCCCAGGGCAGCCAGGGATTGTGGTCCACAAGAGGCATGAGACTGTCCCAGGCTTTTCCCCAATCCCTCTGGCCTGAGTCTGCAGCTGGTGGCCATGGAGGAAAGGGAGCACTGGTGGCAGATAGAGATGGGGAAGCCAGTGCTCTGTAAGGGTGGTGGAGCAAGAGGGGCACTAGGGAGTTATGAGTGGAAAGTCACCAATTGTGGATGGATGGCAGTTGGGAGCTCTGGAATAATCCTCTTGCCTTGGCCCATTAAAGGGACTGGAGGCTAGAAGGGAGGGGAATCACCCTCCTATCTACAGGGCATTGGCGGGGAGACAGGGCCTCCCACTCTCCAGTCCTGCCCAGGATTCTGCATTTTGAACTCAGGGGCAAGGGCAAGCAATGGGGATGGGATCAGGGTTGAGGGCGAGGTTGTAGCTCCCTTGTCCCAGCTTCTCTAGTAGGCAAAACTTCTTTGAGACCCTGATGTGGGTGCTGAGCAGAAGTTCCCCGGGGGCAGGAGCAGTGGCTGGGGCTGGATGCCTCTGAACTGAAGAGAAAGAAACCTATAGGCCCAGAGTTGGGGCTCCCTTCTGAGCTGCCCTTGCCATGCCAGCCACTCCCTCTGCTTGCACAGGTTAGAATGTAAAACCCAGATGGGACCCTTCCCTTTCTGGGGCCCCTCATCATGAGGGCATGATGGCAGTGGCCCCCTGCTTTCCCAGGCCCTCTCCAGTCCTCCCTCTACTGCATGGGCTCAAGGAGGAGAGAAAACAAAGAGGAAGGATAGAAGTTCTTAAGGCCCAGAGAGGGCAGTGACTTGCCTAAGAACACACAGCGACTTAGTGTTGCATCCAGATCCTTCCTCCCAGGCTGGCTCTTTGCACTCCCAGGCAGGCAACAGGAGGCAGGAGACAGTACAGCATCTTAGAGCTCTGACTTCTCTCCCTCCCTCTGCCCTCTCCTTGATTAGATTAAGGACCAGCTTTCCTGCTCCCCCACTCCCTTTCCTGGGGAGTGGAAGCTTTATCTCTGAAGCTCAGCAGAGCTTCTGGCCTCAAATCTAACCAGAAGTCCCCACCCTCCTTTCATACTGACCACTTGTCATTCCAAGTGAGATGGACACCTCCACTGGGGCCTGGGAAGCCCCAAGTTCCACCCAAGTGCTAGGAGCGCACAGGACGGCCTGTTCCCTAACACAAGCCTGTTTGAATGGGGGCCAGTAGGCAGGGGAGGGGGCCAAGGCAGCAAGGGAGGCCCAGGCCAGCAATTGGCTGGAAGGGGGGGCAGTCTGTGGCCACATTTCACTTCCAAGGCCATCTGTTGGGGAGTTTGTGGGCGGATGTCATGGGATCTTCTCCCCTGGGTGAGCTGAAAGAGGGTATTCCGTATTCCGTATTCTTCCTTCCTTTTTTAAAAAAAAATTAATTTTTTACTGTTCCCACCTCGTTACAAAAGTAATACATCTTTATTGTGAAAGAAATCTCAACACAGAAAATAGAGAAACCCCATAATCTCAACTTCAGAGTTAACCATTGTGAACAGGTTTTTATGTATTCTTCCAGGTATTTCTTCTCTGCATATACAAAAAAGGTATGTCTACGTAACACCCATGGGACATATTGTTGTACAGTTTTGCTTTTCTCATTTATGTCTTGGCCATTATTCAGTGCCAGGACATATGGATTTTTCTCCTTCGTTTTGATGATCATGTGAGATTCCATTGTATGAATATGCATCATTTATTAATTAAATCCTCTATTGAATCCACAGCCATGATCCTCCTTGCACATACGGTTTTGTACACTTGGGGAAGATTTCCTGTAAGACAAATTCCTAGAAGTGTCATTGTTGTGTCAAAGGATATATGTATTTAAAGTTTTTATGGATACTGCTAAAGTTTCTGTGTTTGTGTAGAGAAGGTTTGGGGGCGGATTTAATGCCACCTCCTCATCCTCCATCCCCAGATTTCAAGGCCTCTTCAAGCTGAGATGTGTGCATGTGGTGGGGTAGACATTATAGTGTCCTTGCTTTTGGGGAGGCAAGAAATAAAATCACCAGCAAGTTGGGAGAAGATATACAGGGATAGGGAGTGAGCTTGGGCTCACTTTCTGAGCCTGGGGACTGAGCGCCATCCTGGGGGCTTCCTGGCTGGTGGCAGAGGTGGGCAGATGGCGAGGACTCCCTAGCACCCGGCTTGTCACAGACGTCAGGCAGAGTGGGTGAAACAAGTCCTGAAAATAGATCCCCGGGACTTGGTTCAGGGAGGGACTGAGGCTGAGACTAGGAAGGCATGCTCTGCAGAGAACATGGAGAAGGAACCTTAAGCCCCAAGAAGGGCAGCAGAGGCCCTGGACCTCCCCCAGGGTGATCCCTGACCCCTCTGGTGGGGTCCCCCACCAACTGTATATAGCTCATGGACTTCCGGAACAGGAAGCGGAAGCCTGAAGTGTCAGATACTTTGGGCACCCTGAGCTGTTTGGGGCTTGCCCTCTGCTTGGTTCATTGAGGCTCCAGGGCTAATCCTGGGTATTCTGTGCAGTCTCGTGGGGAGGTGGGGAAGCAGGGAGGCTTATCTTTTTAGCATCCCGTGCCCCCTCCTATTAAATCTTGTGAAAATTTCCTTGGAGGAAGGTAGAGGGACAGCAGGGTTTCAAAAGCCTGTGGAAAGTGAGGTTTTGTGCTTTTGACTGTGTTTGTTTTTATAAGATTACCCATTGCTTTTCATTCCAGATGCCTCCCTTATCCTTAGGGAGAGAGAAGGCAGAACTGCTTACTCACTCTCTGGAACTCTCCCAGCCTGATGGGGGAGGAAAAATGCTATCAGTCAGGCCAGGCGGCATCCCAAAAAGTAATGCACACAGCAGCGGCAGCAGTGTAAGGGTAACACTTGGCTCTGCCCCCAACTTCTGTGACCTTGACCAAGTCATTCCTAGTTTCCTGGCCTCAGTTTACTCATCTGTGAAGTGAGGGGGTTGAGTAGGAAATAGCTGATCTTTCCTGGTTCACTTTCTACGGTTCTCACTCTCTGAAATGACCTTGTTTGTTTTGTTTTGCATTTGCTTACTGTCTGCCTTCTTGGCCTATGAGCCGTTCTGTAAGGATGGCCCTATCCACTTTGCTCACTGCTGTATCCCTGGTACAGGTAGGTGCTCATCGCATATCTGTGGAACACTGGGTGTCAACTCAAAAGTTGGAGGGTGGGGGTGTCACCTCAGTGAAGAAGTGGTGTTAGTTTATAAATGCTGACAGCATTCAGGAAAGGGAGCTATCTTCACAGGTTTTAAAGAAAAAACAAAACAAAACAAAAAAAGGAGCGATCAAGTAAGGTTGGAGAGTTTATCTAGGAAGGCTTCCTGAAGGAGGCCAGGGAAAGAAAATGACTTGGAACCAGAATTAACTATTCTGTTTAATGAAGGAGTTGGAGCATTGTAGGCTTGGACACACATTCTTGGTCCTACCTACTGCCCAGGAGGAAAGGCCTGAGCCTGAAGTTCAATAGGCACAGTTTCATTCCTCCCTTCCCTAAAATGACCTGGCCTGGGACACTCCCAGAGTTTGTTTGCCACTCCCCTCCCCCAGTGCCTCCCACTGTCACCTGGGGACAGTCAAGCTATATGCAGATTCCCATTCGCTGCTTCCTACCCCAGAGGAGCCAGTGTAGGGCAGGTGTCAGGGAAAGCACTCCCAAGCTGTAGACGTGTGTTGTCCAATATGGCAGTCTCGAGATTGGGATCGAGCATGGGCAGTGTGGCTGATCAGAACTGAGATATGCTGCAAGTGTAAAATACAGCACACATTTCAGAGACGTAGTAAAAAACAGAATGTAAAATATCTCTTCAATACATTTTTCATATTGATTATACACGTTGAAATGACACTTTTTTGATATATTGAGTTAAATAAAATACTTTAATTTTACCTGTTTCTTTCTTTCTTTCTTTTTTTTTTTTTTTTTTAGACAGGATCTTGCTCTGTCTCCTGGGCTAGAGTGCAGTGGTGTCATCATAGCTCACTGCAACCTCAAACTCCTGGGCATAAGTGATCCTCCTGCCTCACCCTCCCAAGTAGGTGGGACTACAGGCACATGCCACCATGCCTAGTTAATCTTTCTATTTTTTGTAGAGATGGGGTCTCGAACTCCTGGCCTCAAGCAATCCTCCTGTCTGGGCCTCCCAGAGTGCTAGGATTACAGGCATGAGCACCGTGCCCAGTCCGACCTGTTTCTTTTTAACCTTTAAAAAACTGTGGCCACCAGAAATATTAAAATTATTAATACTTATGTGGTTCACATTCTGTTTCTATTGCTAGTTCAGGTGCAGATATTTGGGGGGAAAGAGCATTAGAGGGAGAAGAATGAAAGACTCATTGTTCTACTTTTATCTGGAATGAAGACAGCAGAAGAGAAACAGACCAAAACTGCAGAGGTCTGGAAGGAGGGTAGGTTGCAGAAGGGCCTTCTTGATGATGGAGACCACTGAAAAACCTGAAAGATCTGCATCCTCCCCGTCCTCGAAAGCTGTCAGAGTAGGAGGAGACTCTGCATATCTTGAATCATTTTAAGACATTATCTTATCAAACTATGATTCTCAAGGATCCCAACCTGGAGATTTGGATCCTAGCCCCATTCTGGGTGTTTTCACTCTACAAACAGCTCTTAACTATCTACTTGAGGATAAGCCCAGATACCTGGAATCCACAAAAAATTCCTAACATGATTTTACCCGATAGTTTCTGATCTTTCATCAGTCTGTGGAACAGCAGCAACAGTGTTGACACACTGAGATTTCATCATCTTGCTCCCTGCTGCTGCCTGGGAAGGTGCTGGAGCAGAGGGAGGGCTCAGGGAGGTGACACGGAGGAGGGACGTGCCAGCTGGGAGCTGGATTATCCCCAGATTGGATTATCTGCCCCTGACTTTGCTCATACACAACGAGATGGCCTATATGCAGACAGGGTGTACTGGGATGAGGCATGGAAATCAGCTTAACGTGTGTGTGTGTGCACACGATGTGTGTATGGGGACAGGGCAGTCCTACAATAAATTCGCCCACCCATTCATCTCCCTTTCAGATCATTAATTCAATCAATCAATCCTTCATTCAATCAACCACATATAATATGAATAGTATTGATCCTTATTGTGCACCGAAGGCCTATTGGGGCTGACAACCATCCTAGGCACTACAGGTGCAGTTTGCACACAAAGAAATGTCTTAGATCCAGTTCCCTTGACACAGAGACTGAGAGGGATATAGGGGCACATGGTTTATTGAGGGGCAAACTCTCAGAAGAAGGCCAGGGAGGGGATCAGGATGGGGCAGGGAGGAACTAAACAGAGACCTGCTTCACAGCTTGAGTCTGGTTTTGGCTTGATTCTGCGGAAGCTCTGGGTGGAGAATCACATCACAGAAAGGATCCCACCCGGGCAGGGAGGCTGGTGTTTTATGATCTCATCAGTCAGCTAATTGGCTGCTGGTTGCTCTGGGTACCTCTAGACCAAGGGCAAGTGCAGAGAAGGGGAGCCACTGGCAGTCAACCCTCACAGCCAGTCCAGGGGATCTGGGCGGAGCACGAAGGGCATCCTCCCAGGGTGTAGCTTGGGAAGAGATGAGTGAGCTGACCCGGGCCAGCACAGCCCTGATCGCTATCCACGTTTGGCAACCCTGTCTTCTTTCTACTCTCACTCTCGGCCAGGCCTCAGCCCTTATCTGTCCTTGTCCTGCCTTGTTTCTCCCTCCACGTGTTTGTCTTTTCTCTTGTCTCCCCCATACGCCTGTCCTTGGTCCCTACTCTGATCCTGCCTGGTCTCTCTTGAGCTTTATCAGGATGAAGCCCTGAGTGTCTTTGAGAGCCTCCAGGAGGCTGGGGCTACTGAGTGGTCTCTGTTGACCTCTTCCCTTGTCTGTGGGTCAGTTGAGCCCAACTGCTCCCCTAGGCAGAAAGCTTTGGTGTCCCAGGACACATCTGACCCTAACCCCTTCTGTTTTTCTTTGCCTTTACTGTGTGATCCATTCCCAACTCCAGTGCGGGAGAAAGGACAGATCAGGCAACAGTCATTCTCAAGGCTCCACTCCTCCTTAAACATCACAGGATACATCCCCTGGAAGGGGAAGGGTGCGCCTGGGCTGGCTTCCTTAGAAACTTAGATCAGAAAAGATGTCTCCTTTCCCTGCCCCTCCCAAATTCAAACTGGGGCTGGGAGAGAGGAAGAGATGATTGTTTCTGGGGGAGTGAATGGACTGACCTCTGAACCTTCCTTTTCTTCTGGCACAGCCCTATTTGCAGAAGTGCCAGAATCCTGGGGAAAAAAGCAAGAGAAAAAGAACATTCCCTGAGGGCATCTGACTACTCCTTTACCCTCCAGATCAAGCAGAGAAGGTCCAGTGTCATGCCTTCCCATCTTTCTGTCCTTAGCATGTGGGTGTCCTATGGTGAGTCTCATAGATACACACACACCCTCACATTATTGAAACCAGAGATGCTGGCTCCAGGGAGGGGACCGAGGAAGCAGCTGTGGACAGGTGTGGGTGGTCACATACCTGTCGTTCTGGGAGGTGACACTTCCATTACACCTCCACAGGTTTCATGTGAACCTCACCCTAGCGTTGGCCCAGTGTTTTCAGGGTGGGCAGGAGGCAGGAGGGATGAAAGTGTTGAGTTGGCCCAATGCCAACAAGTAAAGAGTTCTCAGTAGGTCCTTGAAAATGCCAACAAATCAATTTCTCCAAGGACCAGATCTGGAGGAAACTCAGCTTAAAGCACAATAGCACGGATTGGGCCTACGTCACCAGTTGAAGTTCAGCGATGGCTGAGACGAGTGGGACTTTTTGAGGGTCCAGGGAGCCCCCATCCTCCCTGACGTGTTGTTGGAAGGCAGGGTGTGGGCCCAGGATAAAGTCTGGGGTCTGGCCTGGAGAAAATGACCTTGGCATCTCTGAATCAGGATAAGGGACTGCCTGACTGGCTGTGTGTCACTCCCATTAGGCTGGGGCTGGGGTGGTAATTGCTGTAATTCCTTGATGAATGCAATTTGCAGCTGGTTTCCCTCCCTGTGACAGGCCTCAATTAGAGCTGCCAGAGGCATCTGGGGGGGAGGGAGAGCTGGGATGCTGTTTCTAGCTCCTTCTCCCAGTCCCCTCTTAGCACTCTGACCCACCTTGAAACAAGGGGGGGTTCTTCAGGCTGGTTAATTGTCCCCCCACTTACAGAGACATAATTTCCGAGCAAGTGGTTCTGGAGTGAAGAGTGAGAAAGGTATAGAATGAAGGATGCTTTCCTGCATGTTGGTCTGCATGCTATGGATTTTAAAACCCAACCATGTTTCATTTAGGTTAGTATTTCTTATTTATTTTAGAGCTTCTAAAAATCCTATAGGAAGGAAGAATTTTGAGCCAAAATGCTTATTTCTATCTTATAGTCCCCTCTCCCTCTCACCAAAGGGAAAAATAGGAATCAGAATGATGGAAAAAGAAAGAGAGAAAAAGCAGCTCCCCACTGACATGATTTTTTTTTTTTTTTTTAGACAGAATCTTGCTCTGTCCCCCAGGTTAGAGTGCAATGGCGTCATTATATAGCTCACTACAACCTCCAACTCCTGGGTTCAAGCCATCCTCCTGCCTCAGCTTCCTGAGTAGCTGGGACTACAAGTGTGCACCACCACACCCGGCTAATTTTTCTGTTTCTAGTAGGGACGGGTCTCAGTCTTGCTCAGACTGGTCTCGAACTCCTAACCTCAAGTGATCCTCCCACCTCGGCCTTCCAGAGTGCTAGGATTACAGGCATGAGCCACTACACCTGGCCTCCACTGACATGATTTTAATGTCAAAAGACTGTAGGGACACTAGAGAACATTCAGTCCAATGGCTTTCAAACTCTTTTTAAAAAAGTGATGGGAATATTTCTTCAAACGAAATCAAATGCAGAAGTTCAATGTGTAAAACAACCCACAGTCGATCCAGTTAAAGTGGAATTGAGGGCTCTGAGCCTTACTGAACTGGCCACCTCCCTGAGTCCTGCCTCCCCTTACCCCAGCCTCAGTGGCCTCCCTAAGATATCTGTCAGGTTCAGCCAGGGCAACCAACTCATCCTGGTTTGCCCAGTTTTAGCACTGAAAGTCATGCATCCCAAGAAATACCTGGAACCTGGGCAAACTGGGACACTTGGTAACCCTAGGTTCAATAGAGCATAGTTTATAAACTCCTGACACAACCCCTCTGGTCTATTGTTCAAGATAGTGAGGCCACGAGGCATGTGGTGGTTGGAAGTCTCATGGATAGATTCCAATGCCCAGAGTGGCCAGTGTTGGAGGGTAAGTCCTGCTCCCCTGCTCTCCATCTCTGTGAGACGTAAAACTGCCCACTTTCAAATTTTTCTGTTCTTTCAAGACCCTCTGTTATGAAGCCTTCCCTGGTTCTTCTAGAAAGAGGTGTGTCCCCCCCTTCTAATTCTTCGCAGCAGTCCCCAACCTCTTTGGCACCAGGGGCTGTTTTCACGGAAGACAATTTTCCCACAGACTGGGGGTGGGGGGTGATTCAAACACATTACATTTATTGTGCACTTTATTTCTATTATTATTACCTTGTAATAGATAATGAAATAATTGTACAACTCACCATAGGTTGGGGACCCCTGTTTTAGAGCACTTATCAGGTAGAGTTATTTTTAATCTTAGGTCTTTCTCTCCATTTGGACTGGGGAAGGGTCTTGGTTCCATGTCCCATTTCTCTTCGTATCCCTCAGCACCTGGTACAGTGCCTGGCACATAGAAGGCACTCAAAGATATTTTTAGATAGATGGAAGGATGGATAGGTGGTCAGAAGGATGGATCTGGAGAATGGATGGATGGATTGGAAGATGGATAGATGGGTGGAATGGATGGGCGGAGGAAAAAAATAGATGGATAAAAGGCTGGGTGCCGTGTTGAAGGCATTGGGGTGAAACAAGTAGGAAGTTTCTAGACAAGTTCCTCTTGTACCAGTTCTCCCCTTTATGGCCATTTTCCTTGAATTTGATTTTTGGAATATCTAAAATGTCTACATTCAGATGCAAGGACCAAAGCAACTTCCCAAACCAATTAGAAGTCATTTAAATGTGTCATTTGGGGATTACTTGTGCCATTGCTTTCCTCTACAGAAAGTTATGGTTTAACTACACAAATACAATATTTGATGAAAGTACCTCAAATAGGCAGCTGATGGCAGTGACGAAGACTGCCTGAAAATAAATCAGTTTAAAAATATCAGAAATGGGAGCGTGTAGGAGGCAGGGAGAGAGGGTAAGCAGTTGGTGAATACAGCAAGCAAGGCAATCAGTACTGGAGGATTGGGAAGGCAGGACTCAGGACAGGAGGGACTCGGGATGCACTCTAGGACTGCCCAACTATCAGGAGCAGAAGACAGTAGGGTAGAAAGTTTTGAAAGGAAGAGGAAAATGGTGATGACTGTGTTTGGAAGCAGAACATTAGAATAAATGATTATTCATGATTCTTTTTTTTTTTTTTTTTTTGAGAAAGAGTCTTGCTCTGTCGACCTCGCTGGAGTGCCGCGGCATCATCATAGCTCACTGCAACCTCAAACTCCTGGGCTCCAGTGATCCTCCCACCTCAGCCTTCCCAGTAACTGGGACTACAGACTTGAGGCACCATGCCTGAGTAATTTTTCTATTTTTTTTTTTTTTTTTTTTTTTTGGTAGAGCTGAGCTCTTGCTCTTGCTCAGGCTGGTCTCGAACTTCTGGCCTCAAGCAATCCTCCCACTTCAGCCTCCCAGAGTGCTAGGATTATAGGTGTGAGCCACCGTGTCCAGCCTATGCATGATTCTTGACCTACTATTCATTCAACTAACATTTAGTGAGCATCCATTCTGACCCACACATGGGGCCAAGCACTTTCACTGATATTATCTCAGGTCATCCTGCCTGGGGCAGGAAGACAGAGTTCACACACTCTCAGTGTGCACATTTTTCCTGGGCGATCTCATCCACCCTCATAGTTTTAACCACGGCAGCTACCCTGACTCCCAAGAGCTTATCTCCAGCCCAGACCTCATCTTGTGTCCCACCCCTTACCTCCACCTGCTGCTGACTCTGTCCCTCCAGAAGACCACACACTGAACTCATTGGTTTCCCCTCTAAACTTGCTCCTCTGCCCAGATCTCCTGTCTCTATTCCTGGCGTCCTCACCTGAGCCACTCGGCACCCGAATCAGAACCTGGGCATCATCCTCTTCTCCCTGTCTGCCCCCCCAATCCTGGTCACCACGTCCAGTAATTCCACTTCCTAAAAGCCTTGCAGATCTGCATATTCCTCTTCCTTCCCAGGGGAGCTGCCCTAAATCCAGGTTCTCACCATTTCTCACTGTCTCCTCCCCTGGCTTCCTGGTTGCCTCCTACACTCCCATCTTGTGCCTGGGGAATCCACTCCCCACTCGGTTACCAGAACTCATTTTTTCCCAGTGCAAATCTGGTCAGTCACACCTTTCCCCCAAGCCTTTTGATAATACCCCAGCTGCCTTTAACATAGCATCCACACTCCTTGGCTTCTCTGACAAGAGCCTTCATGTTCTGACCACTCCTCTTCTTCACCCTCACTCTGCTGCCCCAAATCCTGCCACTTGCTGGCCTCGTGCCTTTGCTGCCTGGGAATGCCTGTCCTCTCACTTGCCCTCATCTAATTCCTCTTCCTTCTTCACGACTCAGGGTGTTGGGTGTCGCCTCCTCCAGGCAGACTCTCTGACCACGCCTCTGCTTCTGAGTCTGCATGAGGTCCCCCTGCCCCGGCCTCTTACTGTGTCCAGTGCTTGTTTCTTCCTGATCACAGTGTATTGCAATCACCTGCTTGCTGGTCCGTCTCTCCCACTCAATTGTGAGATTTCCCAGGACAGGTATGCTGCCTTTCACACCTGCATTCCTTGTGCTGAGTGTGTTGCCTGGCACGTAGTGTGCCCAGCAAGTGTTTGTTGAATAAATGTATGTCCTGTGGTTCCCTATCATTTATGGGGTTTTGATCTCATTCTCCCTCCCCGGAAGCCAGTTCAGTACAGTTTAAGGACTCGGGATGTGCTGTGGAAATCAGTACATTTTTCTCTCTCCCCTTCCCCCGTCTCTCAAATCGCTGGTGGCCACACCCTTGGCACAGACACAGGCAGCTCCGTCTGCAGAACGTCAGCTGGCAGCGAGCAGCCCTTCCCTTCCTCCCTGGCTCTGTGTTCGCTCAGCACAAATCGTTTTTCCTTTTTGGGTGTTCAGAGCTCCGATCGCAGAGGGCTGGGTGGGAGGGTGGCAGCAGCGGGCTGTCTGCAGGGAGGCAGAGAAGTGGGGTTGTGGGAGAGCCAAGATGTGGGCGGAAGCATTGCTCTGTGGGTCCTTTTGAGGGAGAAAGAAAATTTAGCTCTTTGGGGCTGCCTGGGGCGGAGCAGCTGGGATGTGCTTGTCCCCTTTTGCTCTCTGGGGACTGGAATCCCTCTGTTGATATTTACCGTCCTCCTGAGCATTGGTAAACCAAGAGAAAGAGAGAGAGAGAGAGAGAGGATGGATTTTCAGAATAGGCCTTGTATATTTCCTTGATTTCCCTTGATACCCAACCATTGGGCAGAATCTTGGGGGTCAGGCCATTGCTGTTTCCTTGTTTCGGAGAACATAGGAAAAGGAAATCTGCCATGTACCTCAATCATTCATTCAGAACCTGAGTGATGCCAGATGTGGGGGACATGGCGTGAGCCATGCACAGTGCTCCTCCTGGGGCTCACGGTCTAAGGAGCGTGGGGCATGCAGGTAGCCCAGGGTGGGCTGGGTGGGTTGTGAGATCAAGGCCTTGGAGGGCTCAGAGGAGAGCAGGTCACTCTGACAATGGAAAGGCATCAACTAAGAAGGTGACATTGGGCCTTTAGGAGAGATTTCTGCAGTGTTGTTCTCACACCATCTCCAACTTCAATTTCTCAGGGCAGACTGTTTAAATCCTCATGAAGAGCGGAGCATGTTATGTGGTAGAAAGAGTATAGAATTTGGGGAAGACAATGTGGTTTCAGATCCTGGCTCACGAAATCATTCATTCATTCATTCATTCAGTAAATGCCCTGATCAGCTATGAGAATTTAAACAGTGGACATCAATTCTCTGAGCCTCAGTAGTTTTGTCATCTGTATAACTGGAAAAGCGGTGACACTCACTTCTCCATTCTGTTGGGAGGAGTACGTGAGGTGATATATGTGACAATGCCCTGTAAACTGTAAAGTGCTGTGCAAATGTGAGCTGTCGTTTACTCTCCCATTCATCCATGATTCAGTCAGCAAGTAATTATTAAGTGCCCTTTTCTAAGGCCTGACAGGGCCCTCTCCGAGGTAGGAGCCTATTTTGTGCGTGCGTGTGCGTGTGTGCGAGGGTCTGTGTGTGACTAGCGTGCTTTTAGTAAGCAGCTGCCATCTGCTGCGTCTGAAGGGAAGTCCTGGCTTCCTCAGCCTCCAGCCTCGTCCCGGAGCAGGCGGGCAGGGACACGCTCTCCAGTCTCCTCATCGAGGGATGCTGATGCACAGAGGAGGCTGGCAGGGTGCGTGAGTCACCAGCCTTAGTCACCACCTTGCCTAGGGGGCTTCTCTTCTCTACAAGATGACGAACTCAAAATAAAAACGCGGCTGAAGAGTGAGTTAGGGTTCCAGGCTGTCTCTGCAGGGCATCTGAGCCACCAAGAAGGGAGCTGAATTCATCGTTTTGCATTTTTCCTGGCCCCCAGCACTCACATCAGGAGCATCCTGGTGACCCCAAAGCTGAAGGGTAGCAGAGAGAAGGGCCCTGGCCTGGCGGTGGGGGCGGGAGACTGGGGTTGGCTTTCCTCGCAATCACTGTGTCAGCAGGTCCTGGCCAGCCACGTCATCAGCTCCAGCTTGAATACAGTGCTTATAGTTTATAAAGTGCTTTTATAGACTTTTTCTCATTTGATACTCACAAGAACCTCACAATTTGATACTCACAAGAGGCAGTTACTGGAGAGCCAGAACAGCCTGGGGTTCGAGTATGTGGCTTCTGGAGCCAATGGCCTGCACTTGAATCCGTCTCTGTTGCCCGTGGGCTGTGCGACTTTGAGCAAATCCCTTAGCCTCTCTATGCCTGTTTCCTCATTTAAAAAATGGAGGTAATAATAGTACCTGCCCTGTACAGCTTTGGTACGGTGAATAGTTTGCACCTGTTCCTTGTGTGTCTCCCCGCCTTAGACCAAAAGCAATAGAAAGGAGGGAAGTTTTTGTTTTGTTTACCATGTCTGGCAGCTTAGGACACTGCCTGACACAGAGAGGTTTGCAGTAAATATTTGTGCAATGAATGAATAAGAGGCTTAGAACGATGCCAGGCACACAGTATACACCGTGTGTGTTAGCTATTATTATTGGATTTTCTCCATTTGGGGGATACAGAAATTGAGGTTTGGAGCATTGAAGTGACTCGTCTCAAGTCACAAAGCTAAGATGTGGCAGATCTGGAGCTTCCAATAAAGCTGCTACTCTAAGTTAGGGGCCCTTTCTCCTGTACCATGACTACCCTAGTACTGTCCTCTTCTTTCCTTTCTTTGATCTCTCTCCTTACCTTCTCCAGGTAAATAAATGCTCATTAAAATTGGGTTAACAGAGTTAATCTACTTCCTTTTCTGCAGTATAGAAAGCTATAGGGCTTTCAGCAAGTCACATGTGTGTGCAGCATAGTTTTTCCTTATCTGTAAAATGGAAATCATAATAGAATTGACCTCATAGGTTCAGCTTTCTGAGGAATAAATGACAGATAATGTATGTAAAGCCATGGACACATAGTGATAGCTCAATACGTACAAACTACTGATTACCCTTTTGGGGGCCAGTAGAACATATCTTAGATTTAAGCTCATGGAATGTTAGAGTTGAAAGGGATCTTAGAAAATATGGCCCAATTTTAAAATTTTATTTTATTTTTTTTTGAGATAGGATCTTGATCTATTGCCCCAACTAGAGTGAGTGCAGTGAGTGGTGTCATCATAGCTCACTGCAACCTCCGTTAAACTCCTGGGCTCAAACGATCCTCCTGCTTCAGCCTCCCAAGTAGCTGGGACTACAGGTGTGCGCCACCACATCTGGTTAATTTTTCTATTTCTGTAGAGACTGGGTCTCCCTATATTGCTCAGGCTGGTCTCGAACTCCTGGCCTCAAGTGATCCTCCTGCCTCGGTCTCACAAGGTGCTAGGATTATAGGTGTGAGGCACAGCGCCTGGCCTAACATTTTATATATGAGGAAATAAAAACCCAGAATCATTTCACTTGCCCAAGGATACAACACTTATTTAAAAAAATATATCTCCTAGGAGAAACTGGGTGAAGTGTTACAGGGACTTTTTCTACTGTCTTTACAACACTTTTGTAAATCTAAAATTATTTCAAAATAAAAATAACAACAGCAACAATAACTCTTGCAATTACTCCTAAAAAATAATCACCTAAATTGTAGGGCAGGGAGGGTGTGTGGGGGGTGGGGAAAGAGGTAGGGAGGTATTTAGGAATATTCTTCTCTAATTACCTTGTTCCTTCCCGGAGATATTGACCTATATTCCGATGCATTCATCCTGTCTTCTGCTATAGCCAATATGTTAAACTCATCTATTGATTTCTTAATTTCAGATATGCTATTTTTATTTATTTATTTATTTTTTTGTTTTGTTTTGTTTTTTTTGAGACAGAGTCTCACTTTTGTTGCCCGGGCTAGAGTGCTGTGGCATTAGCCTAGCTCACAGCAACCTCAAAGTCCTGGGCTCAAGCGATCCTTCTGCCTCAGCCTCCCAAGTAGCTGGGACTACAGGCATGCGCCACCATGCCTGGATAATTTTTTCTATATATATTTAGTTGGCCAATTAATTTCTTTCTATTATTAGTAGAGACGGGGTCT
>CAUYRT010006039.1:0-12136 GCA_963574885.1 Lepilemur ruficaudatus | reverse complement strand
ATATATAGAAAAAATTAGCCGGGCATGGTGGCACATGCCTGTAGTCCCAGCTACTTGGGAGGCTGAGGCAGGAGGATCGCTTGAGCCCAGGAGTTTGAGGTTGCTGTGAGCTAGGCTGACGCCACGGCACTCTAGCCTGGGAAACAGAGCCAGAGTCTGTCTCAAAAAAAAAAAAAGAGAGAAAATGGGGACAAATAACTGCCACCTTGGGGTTATCTGAGAATGAAGCAAGTTAATGTAAGTGCAGCGCTCAGCACCACACCGGGCCTGACCTTTGTGAGTTGTTGCTCTTCCTCTCCCCCTTCCCCGGGGCCCAGGCACTGTGCTGACTCTCTTGCACATTAACCTGTTGAGTCCTTACATCACTAGTCCTCTGAGGGAGGTACTAGCACAGTATTACTCGTATTTTACACTAGTATTCTTATTGTACCAAAGAGCCATAAATGGAGAAACAAAGAACCAGTGGGGAGCTACCTCTCACTTGCTTCTGTTCCACACGGCCCCAGGGGCTGCACAAGCTGAGAGAGACATGAACTTGGCAAGGGGTGACAGAGAGTGATTGGACCTGGATCAGAGCTCTAGCGCAGAGGTCTTTTGGAGATCTCTGCTCCAGCGCTCAGCTCCATGTTGAAGTCCAAGCCCAGAGACAATTCCTCCAGTGACCACCAGGTGTCAGGCTTGCCTTCTGCTGGCCAGACTCAGAAGAGGCTGCCATTCAGAGCCCTCCCACGCAAGAAGAGCAAGACAGGCGGTCCTCTCCTTTGTGGAGAAACTGCAGCCCTGAGAGAACAGAGAATCCCTGGTCACACAGCAAGTCAGGCTGGGCCCTAGACCCAGGCTGTAACCCAGTAGCAGCCTAGCCCTTCTCCCCAGTCATCAAAGAGGGCATCTCCCTGAAAATTCTTGGGAAGGGGTTCCAGGACACGAGGGAAACCTGTTCCATGGGGTCTCCCATGATCTCCAAGACACAGGCAGTCCCAGTGCTGGCGTTGCCCTAGGTAAGGGGCCTCTGCCCATGTGGCCTTTGACTTATTTAACCTCTGTCAGAAACCTACTCCAAGCCGGAGAGCTAGCAGCCAGCTTATTAAACTAAGGCCCTTAGAGATTATCAGGTGCAATGTCCCCATTTTGTAGAGGGAGCGGGCAAGCCCAGAGAGGGAAGTAATTTAGCCATGGTCACACAGCAAGGCCAAGTCTGGGTGGAAAGCCTCTGGGAGGCCGAGGCGGGTGGATCACTCAAGGTCAGGAGTTCGAAACCAGCCTGAGCAAGACCGAGACCTGTCTCTGCTATAAATAGAAAGAAATTAATTGGCAAACTAAAAATATACAGAAAAATTAGCCGGGCATGGTGGCGCATGCCTGTAGTCCCAGCTGCTCGGGAGGCTGAGGCAGAAGGATCGCTTGAGCCCGGGAGTTTGAGGTTGCTGTGAGCTAGGCTGACGCCACGGCACTCTAGCCAGGGCAACAAAGTGAGACTCTGTCTCAAAAAAAAAAAAAGGGCCGGGCGCGGTGGCTCACGCCTGTAATCCTAGCACTCTGGGAGGCCGAGGCGGGTGGATTGCTCAAGGTGAGGAGTTCAAAACCAGCCTGAGCAAGAGCGAGACCCCGTCTCTACTAATAATAGAAAGAAATTAATTGGCCAACCAAATACATATAGAAAAAATTAGCCGGGCATGGTGGTGCATGCCTGTAGTCCCAGCTACTCGGGAGGCTGAGGCAGAAGGATCGCTTGAGCCCAGGAGTTTGAGGTTGCTGTGAGCTAGGCTGATGCCACGGCACTCACTCTAGCCTGGGCAACAGAGTAAGACTCTGTATCATAAAAAAAAAAAAAAGAACAAAGTTTCCTTATCTTCACCCCATTCATTTCCAAGATACCCTTTTAACTTTGTGAGTACCCATGCAGGAACCATTCGCTTAGTATTTACCGGCCCTCTTCTGAGTGCTGGGCATACAGTAGTCTTGAGAGCAAGGCATCCGTGGCCCCTGCCCTCCAGTCTGCAGTGGCGCACGGATGTCCCTTCACAGATTGCTGGGGGATGCTGTGAGGGAGAACCAGAGGTGGCTCTGGGGTGTGCAGCAAGGGAACCTGACTCCACACGAGGGACGGCTTCCCCACAGAAGTACATCTGAGCTGGGGTCGGAGGAGCAAGGAGCGTCCCAGGCAGCAGAAGCTGCACATGCAAAGGTCCTGTGGCTGGAGGTGCAGGCTACTGGGGCAGGTCAGGTGAGGTTGGAAAAGGAAGCGGGGGTGTCATGTCTCACAGGCCCTTCAATGCTTGGGAGCACTTGGGGGCTTTGGAGGGTTGAACAGTGGAGTGACCTACAACTTTCAAATGCTGCAAGCAAAAGAATGGCTTTAGGATCTAGCGTGCCTGGGGTCCAATCCTCAGTTTAACATTTAGACCTCTGAGGCCTGGGCTTTCCCCTCCCCTCTCCTCCTGAAGCATTAGTCTTCCTCTCCTACAACAGGAGAACAGTCACAGGGGATGTGGAGATGGGCTGCAGTACTCCTGGGAGGGCTGAGCTCAGTGCCTCTGTGAACAGAGGCTCCTAGTATAATTGTCCTTTTTTCTCCAAACCCATCTTTACCAGGAGTCTCAGCACAGACTCTGTGCGCTGGACCCCTTGGGCATGGATCCTTGTGGAGCCAGTGACCCTGCTACATACAGCAAGTGCTCCCTATGTAGCAGCAGCCCTGTCATTATCTCATTATAATATTAATAGCATCTCCTGGAGCATTTGCTAAGATGCAGACTTCAGCCCCAGACCTTGGGAAGCAGGGTCTCTAGGAATAGGACCAACCCAAGAGTTTGTACTTTCTTTTGTTTTGTTTGTTTCTTTTTCAGACAGGGTCTTGCTCTGTCTTGCAGGCTGGAGTATGGCTAGGAGTACAGATGGGCACCACAGTGCCTGGCTAATTTTTTTATATTTTGTAGAGATGAAATTTTACTATATTGCCCAGGCTGGTCTTGAACTCCTGGGCTCAAGCGATCCTCCCACCTCAGCTTCCCAAAGTGCTGGGATTACAGACATGAGCCAGCACGCTGGCCAGGAGGTTGCATTTTGGACCTGGTGTCCCAGATGATTCAGATGCTACCTGCCAGACTCCTGGGAAGCCTTAAAGCCCTGCACACTACAGTTCCTTTGTGTTTCTTACATTTTGTCCCAGGGAGCAGCCCAACCCTGGGTTCAGGCCCAGCCAGTGACTTGCTCTGTGAACCTGGGCCAGTCACTGTCCCTCAGTCCAGCCCAGGAGAGGGTTGGGGGTGCTGGGCATGGCCCTGCACAGGTTCTCTGGCCAACATAGCCTTACCAGCCTGTGTCCTCTCGCAGCCTGCCCTCCTATACCTGGTCCCTGCCTGTGTCGGTTTTCCCGTCCTGGTGGCGCTGGCCAAGGGAGAAGTGACAGAGATGTTCAGGTAAGCCAGGGTGGGGGACAGATGTTCACATGGGTGCAGGTGTGCCTGTGGGCAGCCAGTGGCGCCGGGGGTGTTTATACACGTCTCCAGGGGAACGTTGTTCCTGCCACCAGCTCCACCTCTCACCCTTCCCGCCAGCACGTGGGCGGCTCACCTGTGGGCAGCAGTGGGAACCTTTCCCTGGGCCAGGAGTGGGAGGGCAAGGCCTAGGGACCCTCTAAGAAGCCGCCACATCCAGATGCCAACTGGATCCTGAGAACAGAGTGGCTGGCGTGGATTTCCCTCTGGGTGGCCCACTGTCAGGAGCCTTGGATTTCCAACCTGGCTCTGCCACCAGGTGACTTCAGGCAGGTCTTTCCCCTCCTTGGCTTCAGTTTTCATATGGAAGTAATAGAAAGGTGGAAAGTACCCTGAGCGGAAGTCACGTGTCAGTCCCTGTTCAGCTGCCCCTGTGGCTGTGACCCACAGCCTTCTCTCCATCTCAGTCTGTGTCTCACTCGCACACATACCCCTTTCCCAGGGCCATATCCACACCTGCCACGCCCCATGCACAGCCCCACCCAAACCCCAAGGCCTGCGTGACTCCAGCAGGTGTCTGCCCCCCAGCAACCCCGACCCTGCCTGCCAGGGACCTAGAAATAGCTGCCAGCTGTGATTAAAGCTGCCCACTTGGGGGCCTTCCACCCAACTCCACCTGCCTGGCCTCCAAGTTGTCCCTCGAGCGCCTGCCAAGGCCTCCTGTGCACCTGGCTGCCCGCAGGGGAGCCTGTGACTCACTCCTCCCCCGTACCTACCTCTGCCCTCCCTGTCCTGCCTAGAATCCCCAGCTCCCAGCCTGCCTGCCCATACCTCCTGGCCTGGCAAAGCCCTGTGGTTTCTGAGGCAAGCAGGGGCGTGGGGGTGAACTTGGGGACAGATCTGGGGGAACTCTTGAAGCAGGCATGGCACCTATCCCTGAGCTCAGCACCTACCCCCGCCCTCCCTCTGACCCTAATCTGGCCTCAGGTCCCCCTGCCCCACCACCCCTGGGGTAGGCTGCCTGGTTTAGTCCTGTTGTGTCTTTACTGGACGAAGCTCTGAATACCCCAGCCTGGGCAGACAGTGCCCCCCTTTTGCCTGGCTGGTGCCACATGTTCTGCCACACAGGCACCCTGCCCCGCTTTCTGCCCTCTGCCACCCCTACCCTGGAGGTTCTTAGATTGACGTGAAAAGTAAGTGGTCTCTCTCTTCTCTTTCTATCCGTCTCTCTCCCCTGATTCTCCACCTTACCTTTTGTTTTACTTTTCCCTTTTATTCACACTCCCCCTTTTTTAATTCATTTATTTTTAAATAGGTAACACATTCACACGGTTCCAAATTCCACAGCTCTGAGAGGGAGAACATTCTCATGCCCCTGCCCCTCACAGAGGCCGGCTCTGTTACACCGACGTTCAGAGACACCTGTGCACCGAGATGCAGACGTGCGTGCGTGCGTGCGTGTGTGTGTGTGTGTGTGTGTGTGTGTGTGTGTGCTCTCGCACAGACGGTGACATTCTCCGAGCATTCTGCACCTTGGACTTTTCCCAGAATGCTGTATCTTAGAGAGACTTTCACAGCGGCACACACACCTTCAGAGCATCCTTGTTCTTTTACACTACTGCATGATGTGCCTTCATATAGGTACATCTTTTCCTTTCTACTTTCCAAGTCACGCTGGCTTCTTTCCACAAAGTCTGGAAGTGCAGAGATCGATAAAAATAAGACAGTTCTCTCCTTGCTCCTCCGAAAGGAAGTCTCTGTCCTCCCTCAGTCTTTCTCTCTCCATCTCTCTTTCTGTCTCTTCTCTGTCTCTCACGCAGCTACGAGTCCTCGGCGGAAATCCTGCCTCATACCCCGAGGCTCACCCACTTCCCCACAGTCTCGGGCTCCCCCGCCAGCCTGGCCGACTCCATGCAGCAGAAGCTAGCCGGCCCTCGCCGCCGGCGCCCGCTGAATCCCAGCGCCATGTAATGCCCAGCGGGTGCCCACCTGCCCGCTTCCCCCTTCTGCCCCGGGGCCCAAGGTAGGGCAGACACTGCAGCTTCCGTGCACAGGGCAGGGAGCGCTGCCAGGGGTAGGCACGGGAGGCAGCTCCTGCACAGCCACCAGGCATTTGCTGCCCCCAGCCACGGGGCCGAGGAGCAGGGCACCCCAGAGGCTCAGAGCCCTCACCAACAAGGTGGGGCTTACGGGGGCACGCAGATGTAAATAGCCCTTGTCACACAGTAGTAGACACTGTTACTATTCACTGCATCTGTGTGTATATATATAACCTTGGGCAAGTCACTTTCCTCTTTCGGAGCCTTTCTTCTGTAAGTGGGCACATTCCTGCCTCACGGGGGTGATCTGGTGAGGAAATGTGTGTATTGTCCTTGGCATGAACTGTTTGCTCTATAAGTGAAGCCCATAGCAAAAGCCAAGCCAGGGTGTCTGTCTTCAAAGCGGCACCTTGCCACTTGCCAGTAGAGCAGTCTCCTCCACACCTCTCTGGGGCTGAGCTGTTTGATGCCTGCCACGTGCCCTGGGAGGCAGCCCACCTCCCGTAGCCTCGTCCTGGCCCCCCTCTTTCCACTCTCCAGCAGAAGGTTCAAGAAGCTTAAAGTTGGTCCACACAAGCCCAGGCCTCGCCTCTTTTCCACTGGCCGCTGCCTCGCTGCCTCTTGCACCCCTGGGCACAGAGAAGGCAGAGCGGCTGTCTGAGGAAGACACGCCGCGGGGCCCGGCCCAGTCCTGGAAGAGGCTGGGCAGTGGATGCAGGGCTGACGTTCTTCATGTGCCCAGGGCATGGCCTGGGGTGTCGGGGGGGGGGGACAACAAAGATTCTGCTCTCCCCCTCCTCTAAATGCATTTTTATTGTTTTATTTTTTGGTCAGTTATGAGGACTCAAATTCTAAGGATCCAGCAGCAGCGGCAGACTCCGGGCCGGAGAAGAAGGATAAATGATACGGCTGGCGTCTGACCCTCGAGGGCCAGACCAGACCAGCGGGGGATGGCCCCACCCGGATGTGCACGAGCAGAGGGCACAGGAGGTCAAGGGCAGCTCCAGGACAGGGGTGGGGACAGCAGGATCTCTCCAGCACGGCCTCTTTGGCCTCTGTTTCCCTCTCCCCCTCCTGGCCTTCCTCTGCTTCTCCCCTTCTCCTGCAGGCAAAGGAAACCCCAGCTTCCCCCACTATCCAGGAGCCAGGTGGGAAAAGTGGGTGTGATTTTTAGATTTTTGTATTGTGGACTGACTTTGCCTCACATTAAAAATTCATCCCATGGCCGGGGCGGGCCACTGTGCTTCTGGAAGTGTTCTCTGCATAAGCTCCCCATGTCTTGTACTGGGTTTACTGGGTCTCATGTGCCCATCCAGAAACTTCTCTGCAAGCCCCTTCCTGGGTGCCCACCCCAGTGCCGGACCAGCTCAGCACCCCACGAACACCCTCTAGCCAGCAGAGGGGGCCCATGAGCCCTTCTTTCTCCCCAGCCATTGGGTTTTCTTCACCACCTTCCTCCTTGCACTTGGGGGTAGTGAGGGTGTTGGGCAGGTGCTCACTGAGCCCCCTCCTCACCTCGGCAAGAGGTGGGGGGCATACCAGACGGCTAATCTGACTTAGCAAGGGGACCAGTAGAGCCTGCCAACTTCCCTGGTCCGAATGTCCACGTGACTTCAGCTGGATAGGGCCTGGTTTCTAGGGTACCCTAAAGATCAAGGCCCCATCTCTCCCATTCTGCTCATTCCTAGGGTTCTTCCTAAAATGACTACTATGGGGCTAGTCACAACACAAGGACCAGGGCCCCTAGCGAGGCTGGGGCAGGGAGGAATTGGGCCCAGCAATTGTGAGAGGCCATCCGTGTCTAAGAGCTGAAATCCTGGGACCAGGGTTTCCCTAAAATGTTTTGAAGACAGCACCCCTGGCCTGCAGGAGACACTTCCAGTGAGTCAGGCAAGGAGTAGCCACAGCCCTCATCCACCTGCCTGGTATGGGGTCGCTGGGTAGGGAAACTGAGACAGGAGTGGGTGGGCATTGGCCTGAGATCCAGGCCTCCAGCTCCCAGCCCAGGGCTCTCCCTTGCCCAAGCTTCCCATTCAAAGGCTGAAAATAATAGTGGCTTCCAGACAGTTTGGAAGTTGTCAAAGGACAAGCGTGATCAGAGACTTGAGAGCATCACTGTAATACCTCACCAGGTATTGACACGTGCCAAGCATCTCCATACAGGATTTCACTCGGCTCTCACAGTAGGTTGTAGCTGTATTATCAGCGCCATTGTGCATTGAGGCAGCTTGCCCGTGGCCATCTATATGACCTCAACCAATCCAAATCGAATTCCAAGTTCCTAAGGGTTGTGTGCCACTCCTCTCCAGACCCCCAGGACCGAGTCACTGTGGCTGGTGTGCTGGGCACCTCTGAGTCAGCCACCCAACTTCTCTGGGCCCAGGACTCTATGGAAACAAAAGGAAAAGTAGAAAATCTCAAAGGGCCAGGGGTCCATTTCCGGGTCTCCTCGGATCTCCACCACCTCCAGGGGGAGGCCGTGTGGTCCTGGAACAAGGCCTCTCTGAGAGCGGCAGAGGGGCAGGCAGCCCGGGCACACAACGTGGTCGGCTCTGCGGCCCAGGGCCCACAAAGGCCTCATTGAGTCACCGCCTGCCCCCGGCGGAGGCTGAGGTGGCAGTGGCGCCGGGCGCTTGCCACCTAATGACCGTCCTGGCCCGGCCAGATGTTCCACAGACCTCGGCAGCGGCCGACCAGGGCCCGCCCGGCCAGCCGGCACCGCAGAGGCCACTCTAATTCCAATTAACCAGCTTCAGCTGAGCAAACAGCGGGCAGCAGTGGCCCAGCCCGGGCGGTAGGCCCGGCCCGCAGAGCCTCCGAGTCTAGACTCCAGATGTGAACCGCCACCGCCTGAGTCCCATGGAAAAATGGCACCAGGCCGGCAGGGATTGGGCCTGCATGCTGGGGAGGTGGGGGTGGGTGGTTGGGCAGGGCCCCGGATGGGCCTGGTGCCAGCCTCACCTTGGGGTGGGGGTGGATTCTTGGGAAACTGCTCTAGAACCCCGCAGTCCTGCCCCTGATTTGTTAGGTGTCCTCTGTGCCTCAGTCTCTGCCAACTCCAATATGTAGGAGAGGGCTCCAATGCTGAGTGCCCCAGTGCACACTCTTTCATTGTATTTAACAATTTAACATGTGACTAGCTGTATGCCTGCACAGTTGACTCGGACAAAGCAGAGGGTGGGGGGCGCTGATCAACACTCCCATGCACAGTCAAATCCACGTGTAACTTTTTTGACTCCCTCAAAACCTAACTACTAATAGCCTCCTGTTGGCCAGAAGCCCTACCAGTAAAAAACAACACATATTTTGTATGTTACACATCTTATATACTGTATTCTCACCACCAAGTAAACTAGAAAAAAGAAAATGTAATTAAAATTGTAAGAGCCAGGCACTATGGCTCACGAGTATAATCCCAGCTCTTTGGGAGGCTGAGGCCAGAGGATCACTTGAGCCCGAGAGTTCAAGACCAGCCTGGGCAACATGGTGAGACCCCCGTCTCTACAAAAAAGTTTAAAAATTAGCCAGGCATGGTGGTACGTGCCTGTAGTCCCAGCTACTGAAGAAGCTGAAGCAGGAGGATTGCTTGAGCCCAGGGATTTGAAACTGTAGTGAGCTATGATGGCACCCTGGCACTCTAGCCCAGGTGACAGAGCAAGACCCTGTCTCAAAAAAAAAAAAAAAAATCATAGAAAATACATTTACTATCCATTAAGTGGAAGTGGATTGGCTGAGTGTGTGGCTTAAGCCTGTAATCCTAGCACTCTGGAAAGCCGAAGCAGGAGGATCGTTTGAGGTCAGGAGTTCGAGACCAACCTGAGCAAGAGCAAGACCCTATCTCTGCTAAAATATAGAAAAAAATTAGCCAGGCAACTAAAATTAACTGGGCGTGGTGGCACATGCCCAGCTACTCAGGAGGCTGAGGCAGGAGGATCACTTGAGCCCAGGAGTTTGAGGTTGCTGTGAGCAGGGCGGATGCACTCTAGCCCAAGCAACAAAGCAAGACTGTCTCAAAAAAAAAAAAAAAAAAAAGGAAGTGGATCATCATTCGTAAATGTCTTCATCCTCATCATCTTTGAGTAGCCTGAGGAGAAGGAAGAGGAGGGGTTGGTTGGTCTTGCTGTCTCAGGGGTGGCAGAGGCAGGAGAAAATCTGGGTATGTGGACCTACACAGTTCAAATCTGTGTTCAAAAGTCAACTATATTATAGAAATATTTAATCATTACAACAACCATATGAGGTACCTACCAACATTTGTATAGATAGGGAAACGGAGGCAGAAAGACCTTAAGTGCCCAAGAGGCATTTCAACCCAGGGTGCCTGAGTTCCCAAACCATGATGTTCCCCTCGGTGCTGTTTGACATAAATCAGGATACCGGACTGCTGGTTCCCTTTCTTGGGGTCAGCACTGGAGAAATGGGGCAGATTGGCAACCTCAGAGTCTGACAGAGAAGGTGGCTTCCGCGAGGTGGCCAGGGCTGTTCTGCCCACTCTCTGTCCTGTTTCTTCGGCTGTGAAAGGGTTAAGAACCTAAGAACCTTCCACCCCGGGTGGGTCCAACTTTTTGAGGTACAAGCCTTCAGACCATGTCCCAGGCCTCCGTACCGGGTGTGAGTTAAGCACCGTGTAAGTCGCCGAGGACACAGCAAGAACAGCAGACGTCAAATGCCTGCCTGGCCCGAGCTTGAAACGGCTGAATTAAATGGATGTCAAGTCAAGAGCTATGACTTAGGGGCAGGGGAAGTGCCTCCTCCGGTTCCCACAGTCGTGTCTGGGGTGCCTGAGGAGCGAAGCACAAGCCTGCGTGAGCCAGGAGGTGGGAGTTCAGCTGTCCTTGCACAAATGGGGAAACTGAGTCCCTCAAAAAAAGGGGGGGAGGTTAATTATTCAGGGGTTTTCCAAAACAGGGTGGGGGACAGCAAGACAACAGGGTCTCACAAAGTGGCTGTCAGAGGGGGGGCCCGCCCCCACTGCTTGGATTCCCTCCACTATCCCAGGCCGTGGGAGGCGGGGGCAGAGGAGTGCGGGAGGAGGCTGCATCCTGCCCGGTGCGTCAGGAAGGGCCGAGCGAGCGGGAAGGAAAGCGCCACCCCCACCCCCGCCGCGGCCACACCTGGGCTCTCCAGGCGGGCAGGGGGGCCCGGGCCGGCGCCTGGCTCCAGCAAGTCTGGGCCGCCTCCCCGCGCCGCCCCGTGGGGGCCGCCAGATGGGCCGGCCGCCCGCCCAGCGACGCGGGCAGGAAACGGCCGCCCCGGCTGCCAGGAATGCGCGGGGGCGGGGCCCGGCCTGGCTCCGCCCATGAGTGGGCCGGGCCGCGAGCTCGCTGGAGCCCTGGGGTGCGGGCTCTGCCACATCTAGCTGGGTTTTCCTGGGCAAGTTAGTTCACTCTTAAATGTCTCAGTTTCCCTGCCTTTAAAATGGGGCTACATGGCCGAGGGCGGTGGCTCACGCCTGTAATCCTAGCATTCTGGGAGACAGAGGCGGCAGGATTGCTTGAGCTCAGGAGTTCCAGACCAGCCTGAGCAAGAGTGAGACCCCATCTCTACTGAAAACAGAAAATTAGCCGGGTGTGTTGGTGCTAGCCTGTAGTCCCAGCTACTCGGGAGGCTGAGGCAGGAGGATGGCTTGGGCCTGGGAGTTTGAGGTTGCTGTGAGCTACAATGATGCACTGCACTCTGGTCTGGGCAACAGAGGGAGAGAGACTGTCTCAAAAAGTAAATAAATAAAAGGGGCTGCTTATCCCAGCTTTGTTATAACTGTGTGGCCTCAGAGCAATTCCTTTCCCTTCTGTTCCTTGGTTTTCTTATCTGGAAAATGGAGCAAAGGATTGTACCTCCCTCAGCCATGGACTGTCGCCACTGGGATATAAACTCAAGGAGGGCTAAGCCTTTGTTTCCCCCACCCCACTGCAGCCCCAGCACCTGGCCCAGTGCCTCAGACATGAAGGCACTCAGTGTCTGTCATATAAATGAATGTAAAGGTCTAGGACAATCCTGAGGGCCTGAAATAATAGTAGGCACTTCATGAATGAACAAATTCAAATTATCTTGGGTCTAATGTTTACCAATGGGTGTGGCTTCGGGCAAGTGACTTTCCATCTCTGAGCTTTACTTTCCACACCTACCCCATGGGTGGCTGTGAGGATTAAGTGAAATAAATAATCCATGGAAAGCACACATACTTTGTCTTTAATAGAGGATATTTATGGAAGAGTCTCCAAGATGTATAGAAAGAGAAACTATTTGCATACATTTGAAGGTAAGGAATATACAAAGGAACTGGGTGGTTTAGTAGGAGAATTTTGTTATATATGTTAAACTTATGTATATTTTGTTTTGTATTTTTAAAACTTTGAGCCAGGTGGGCCAGGCGCGGTGGCTCACGCCTGTAATCCTAACACTCTGGGAGGCCGAGGCGGGCAGATTGCTCAAGGTCAGGAGTTCGAAACCAGCCTGAGCAAGAGTGAGACCCCATCTCTACCATAAATAGAAAGAAATTAATTGGCCAACTTAAGATACGTATAGAAAAAATGAGCCGGGCAGTGGCACATGCCTGTAGTCCCAGCTACTCGGGAGGCTGAGGCAGAAGGATCCCTTGAGCCCAGGAGTGTGAGGTTGCTGTGAGCTAGGCTGACGCCACGGCACTCACTCTAGCCCGGG
>CAUYRT010006037.1:0-15826 GCA_963574885.1 Lepilemur ruficaudatus | reverse complement strand
CTCACAGCAACCTCAAACTCCTGGGCTCAGGCGATCCTCCTGCCTCAGCCTCCTGAGTAGCTGGGACTACAGGCATGCGCCACCATGCCCGGCTAATTTTTTCTATATATTTTTAGTTGACCAATTAATTTCTTTCTATTTATAGTAGAGACGGGGTCTCACTCTTGCTCAGGCTGGTCTCGAACTCCTGACCTTGAGCGATCCACCCGCCTTGGCCTCCCAGAGTGCTAGGATTACAGGCGTGAGCCACCGTGCCCGGCCCTTTTCACTTTCTTGAACGTCAGTTTCTTCATTTACAAAATGAGTATAATAATTGTTACCCACCTCACAAGGCTCGTTGACCTGGTTTCCAACACAAGGTGATAGTGTATTGAGTATTAACTAGAATACGTGTACTCTAGTCCTACCTCTGCTATAGATCGGTGATGGGTAAGTTACTTCATTACTCTGGGCCTAAGTTTATGCATATGTGAAGTGGAGATAGTGGTAGTATTTTTAGTGTTCTGTGAGTACTGTATTAAATTATCACGTGTATATCAAATCTTTACAACAACGTCTGGCACATCAGTGCTCAGTAAATATTGGTCATTAACTCTTTATCATTTTAGTTATTTTTGTGCCTTTATCTCTCCTTATATATAGCATTTATAACTTCAGAATTTTATAAGAATATAAAAAAATACAGATATGTGTATACAGAGGGTATTAAAACTATTTTTTATATCCTTTCATTAACTTATAAAAGTGTGCTGGGTCATGGCACTACCTGGGCTGTACTCAAAGTTGTTCTTCCTAATTCCTTCATGTGGAACATAGTATAGTTACTTGTTTTAATTTTGATATATCAGACTTTTAGAGCTGCCTATCAAAATTCAGTGACATGTAAGTGGCAGAGCATCTGGATGTCAGGTTCTCTGACATCCAGTTTTAGAACCACTCATGCTTAAATTGGAAGGAAAATTCATGGACGTATTATTATGTGTCCCCCCCCCCCGACTCCTTCCTCATCACAGAAACTCCTTTCCTGCCCTTGGAAGCAGCCCTTCCTCCTCAGAGAGTATAATGAAAACAGAGCAGGAACGTGGGAAGATTGACTCATTTGCCACAGAGAACAAACACACGCATGCATATGCATATACATGAAGACAGAAAGATGTCAGTATGGTATAAATGGGGTCACAGAAAAGGACAATCCAACTAGACTGAGTTAGTTCATTCATGTCCACAGTCAGACCTGAGCTATCTGTGGAAATGAGAGATAATAATTACTGATTTAATTTTTAATTAAAATATCCTAGCACCTGCCACTTTTAAGGAACATGAAAAAATTAATCTTAATCTTTGCTTTCAGGGAATACGGAGCCATTGATGATGTAGATATTGATCTACATATTGATGTTAGCTTTCTTGATGTAAGTATATGACTTATATAATATGATTGGTAGATGTGAAACACACATTTTTATTCTAGAGAGAAATTTAGTTTTCAGTTATCTTATAATGCTATTAGTTATATATTGACTATTAAAGTGATTTGGGAAGAAATACTGTGACTTGTCTAAGAAGCAGAGATTGTATATATTTCTTCTTTTGACTTGGTTCTTTAAATATATTCTAAAATTTATGGGCTCTCACGGTACTTCATTATATCTTAAGTTCAGTTTTAGTTTTCACATGCAGAAGGTGAAAATTAAGAGTACTGTGGCGTTCATTTCACACATGATTTGTAGGCCTTCATAATTTAAACATTCCTTTAACATAGGTTTTTAAAGTTTTTTTAAATTTTGAACTCTAAAAATGACTAATTCATCTTTTAAATATATTTGCGCAGGAGGAGATTGCTGTGGCTTGGGAAGTAATTCGGACAGAACCTATAATTGTTCGACTACACTGTTCACTTACACAGTATTTAAATGGCCCAGGTTTGTTTTATTTCTCTATTATTTTGAATGTTTAATTAGCTGTGCACTGTGCCGTAAGCAAAATAAGTGTTCATTTGGTAATTGTGAGCGTAAGTGCTAAGTACCTTTATAATCATATTTAAATAAGCTTGCATCCTAAGATGGTTTATTACCAGTATAACTTATGGAAACAGAAACATATAACATATAATTGTATATATTTTTAGAAATCAACACATTTCTGAGAAACAAATACAAAAAAAAAAAAACCTAAAAGAATACTTTGTGTATAGTAGAAACTAAGTAAATACACATATTTTAGGTTGTCCCTGGATGTAATTATTTCTCTCTCTGATTCTGGGATTTAAATTTTTTTGTTTTTGTTTTTTAGAGACAGGATCTCACTTTGTTGCCCAGACTGTAGCACAGTGGTGCTATCGTAGCTCACTGCAGCCTCGAACCCCAGGGTTCAGGTGATCCTCCTACCTCAGCCTACCTAGTAGCTGGGACCATGGGCATACACCATCATATTCAGCTAATTTTTAAATTTTTTGCGAAGACAAGATCTTGCTCTTTTGTTTCCCAGGCTAATTTCAAACTCCTGGGCTCAAGTCATTTTCCTGCCCTGGCCTCCTGAAGTGCTGGAATTATAGGCGTGAGCCACCATACCTGGCCCCTGAGATTTAATTTTTATGTTTATTTATCCCACCTTGGATTACTGGTGAATTTAGCCCAACTCTAACATATTTCTTTTTTTAAAAATGGAGATCATAATAGTAATTTTGTTTCCTGAATCCTTAAGGGATGATGTTGCTATATTTCACCTCATAGCTATTTAGAACGAAGGACCGTATTATGTGTCTTATGAAAACTTACTTGATTAAAATGTTTTTCCCTACCTACTAATGCACACAAACACACACACATATGCAATTATATCTGCTGAAATAGTTTTAGTTATCAACTGCTGCATTAAAAAAGACACCCCAAAACTTATTGGCTTAAAATAACTTATTCTCTCTCACTGATCTTGTGCTCAATCGGGCAGTTCTTGCCTTCAGTCGCCTGTGACTTTGCAGTTAAATGGTGGCTAGGGCTGGTGTCATATCAAGGTCTCACTAGGTTGGCGGACGTACAAGATGCTGGACTTTCAAGTAGCTTGCAGTTGATTCAGGTGTCATCTTGCTGCTCAGCTGGGGCTATTGACTGGAATTCTGACCTTACACGTGGCTTCTTTGTGTGGTTTGGACTTCTTGTGTACCATGGTGACTGGGGTCCAAACACGAGTGTTCTAAGAGGCAGGATGTGGAAGCTACTGGGAAAGGGCACAATGAGTTTTCCATTGTCTTCTATTGATAAGAGCAGTCGAAGAGCCCACCCAGAATCAAGGACAGGGACATAGACAGCACCTCTGGGAGGGGTGGCCATCGTTAGTCTGCCACACATGTGTTACTATGGCGGCTGCATGTTTTTCTCTAGGCATGTCAAGGAACATGCATCTACTCTTAATTTTCACATAGGAAAGTTACTTGTTCTTTCAGATTTATGAAATACAGGAAAATCTTTCACTTTGAAAATTAGTTACCTGTTTTCTATTTTTGAATAATACATTCTATTTAAATGACCAACTCTTAATATAAATAACATATACTAAGTGATGTGATTAATGGTAGACAACAAAAACTAAATGTTAAATATTTTTTCAAATATATAGAAATGTAATAACGAACAAAAATAATTACTCATAATTGTTCTATACTGAGAAAACTAAATGGTTTGGTGGTGTTCCTCTTTTCTGTGCATGTGTGGTTTATTTTCATAAAGTTGACGTTGAATTTTATAAATAGCTATGCACCTTAATGTTATGTCGTGAGACTGTCCTCAAATTATTAAATAATCTACACAGGAATGATTTGTAATATCTTCACCATATTCCAGCCTCTAGGTGTGTGGGTTTTTTCTGTTTCCCCACATATTCTGACATATGGCTAACTTTTTTTCACTTTAGTGATTTGAAATGTGCCTGTCTGATTTTATTCTGATGGCGATTAAAAGAAAAGGAAACCCTCATGTCTGAACTTTGTTTTGTTTTTTAATATTCAGGGTTAAGAATGAAATTCGGTCCATTAATCTCTACTCAGCCAAACCCCATATGTGGGAGATGTTACTATAGCATGCTTTTTTGTTTGTTTGTTTGTTTTCAGCATAATACCAGGATATAGATGTTTAGGTAACATATATAGCCTTTGCCCCACCCGAGTCAGAGCTTCAAGCTTCTCTGTCTCCCAGATGGTGTGCACCGCACCCATTAGGTGTGAATATTCCCATGCCCTTCTCTCCCCCAACCTGTAGCATGCTTGTATGTAATCTTACAACTAATACTTATTTTGTGATATAATCTTGAGTTTAGGGAGAGATTTTCCTTCACAATATCCCAAAAGATTTTTTTACATTTGTGTGATTTTATAAATATTCTAACAATCATTTGAATTCATGTTTAAATAATTTCATTATTCAGTACTACTTCTTTAGTATCACAACTCATCTATTCTTCCTTTTTTGTGTCTAAATTTATATATTTAACAATTTGTGAACCAAGGAAACCTGAGGGTTATACTTTGTTTTGTCATACCTAAGAATGATGTTTTCTTTTGTGAATGAGATGAACTTGATCAAGTAAAATTTACGGGGTCGTGATAGTTTTAATTTGTGTCTGAAGGGTTTTAACTTTTTTCATTTGTAAGTTATCTGTTTTGGTTGCTTTGTGGTTTCTTGTGTACTTCCTGGACTATTTTTTTTTTCTTTTTCTCTCTCTCTCTTTTTTTTTTTTTTTTTTTTTTTTGAGACAGTCTTGCTCTGTCGCTCCAGGTAGAGTGCAGTGGCATCATCATAGCTCACTGCAACCTCAAACTCCTGGGCTCCAGTGATCCTTAAGCCTCAGCCTTCTGAGTAGCTGGGACTATAGGTGCATGCCACCATACCTGGCTAATTTTTCTATTTTTAGTAGAGATGGTGTCCCTCTCTTGCTCAGGCTGATCTCGAACTCCTGAGCTCAAGCCATCTCCCAACCTTGGCCTCTCAGAGTGCTAGGATTACAGGTGTGAGCCACTGCCACCCGCCTATTTTCTCTTCTCCTTAATATTATCTTTTCTATATTTATTTTTACTTGCTATACCTAGGTCTTAATTCACCTCAAGACAATTTTATGTAATTATTGTTCCTTCTTAACCTGCTAGTCCCAGTATGCAGGTTGGATCTAATTCCTTTAAGCCTCCATGTTGTTTTTCATTTCTCTCATTCTTTCATCCTTCACATCTGAGAACTTTACAAGTTTTTTCCAATCTATCTTACATTTCGTTAAGTGATACTTTTTTCATGATCCAGTCTTGAATGTTCTCATCGTATTTTTAATTTGGCCACATTCTTTACTGATTCCATATTATTCCCTCTTTATTATCAAAATTGCTTTCATTCTATTTGTTCAATACCCTTTTGAATTTTGTTGTGCACATCAATCAGTAATTGTCCAAGATTTATCATTTTATTCCTATAGATGGAGTTTCGTTTCCCTCAATATATATTCAAGCAGGAGTTGAAATACGCTTCTTACAGAAATTAGTATGATTTGTATATCATTTCTTCCATTAAGAAGAGAAAAGAAAGAGAATTCTACATTCATTCTTCTTCAGATTCAGCAGTTTTGTGATCTGACAACTGGAGGGGGGTGAGTGGGAACTCGGCTAGTGTCCCACCCTGATACCATCTGGCACTTCTACCAGCCCTTGCTCGGGTCCTAGATCCACACTTAGCTGCTGACAGCTCACACTCTCGACCTTCTATTCTTAGACAAAGGAGCTTTCTCTTTCCTGGGGAGGGCAGGTAAGTACTTGGTAGTTCCTCACTTCCTTTAGGAAGTGAGGCAGTTCCTAGGAATTCCTAGGCATTCCAAGGCAGTTCCTTACCCTTTAGATGTGAGTGTGTGGGCGTGCAGTGGCCTGGCTACTCTACCTCAAGGCTGGACAAACTCTGAGGTGTAATTTATGCTCCACTTTTACCCACAGGATGGGGCTGAAGCTGGGACTTTACCTGAATTTGCACCCTTGCCTGGCTTCTTTCCTTTTCCTGTCCTTCTCTCCTTTCTTGATTGATCCTCTTATTGATTTCTTCTGAGAGCTATTCCTACTAAATTATTTACCCCCAATTTTTAGTTAGAGTCTGCTTCTGAGAGAACTTGACCTAAGATATGGTGGGTCAGGGGTCAAGAAGGAGGTGAATGCCTTGGTCAGGCCCTGCCAGGCCAGCCCTTTGCTTCCTGCACTGCCAGTGCCCGAGTTGCTGCCCCAGAGTCTGTTCTCTGCTTCCTAGTTCATTTGCCCCCTATTTTGAGAGGTGTCGGTGGTGGCTGCCTTTCAGCATCCGCCTCTTTCATAGAATGGGGACTTCTGTACCAGCCCTTCAGGGTTTCTTAAGATGGGTCCCATTTGCTGTATTTGTAGCAAAATTTGCTGGAAGTTTCTCACCTGGGGATGGAACTACTCTAAGTTTTTGGTCCTTTTGCTGGTTTTCTTCTGTTTCTGTTATGCGCAGGTTCTGATGGTGTTTGTGCAACAATGTGTACTTACATTACCATCTCACTAGTAAAATTCTCCAAAAGGTTTTTTTTTTCCTTGTTGAAAATTTGAAGAAAAATATCATTTAAAATGCACAGTAACCTGTAATATATGACTAGAACTAGAGACATTACTAAAAAGGAAGATGTAATTTATTATTTCAGAAGAAATAATTAGGTTTTATCCTAGCTTATGATTTAGATTATTGCAAGCAAATTAAAAAGTGAGAAAATATTTCTTGAAGAGTTCTTTGCAATGTATCTTTGAGGGTATCAGCGTTTATGGTAAAAAGAACTTGCAAAAAATGTATGACGAATTCAAGATTTAGACTGACCTACTTAAGTTCTTTTTGAGAAGCAAAAAGTGTATGAATATCACTTATTTGAACTACAATATTTGGCTAGGGCTAATTTGACAGCATGTCTGTGAGTGAACAGGAATGATAAGAGTTGAAGAAATACATCTCCTTACCCACTTTGAAGCTAATGATAAGGTTTATTTTTATTGTGCATGGGGAAATATACTTTAGATAAAGACATGATATAATTTGTTATGATTCTTATGATAATATGTATATTTTTCACAGTTGCTGATGTGTAAGTGCAATTTATTATCTCAAGGACAAGGCTGTTTTAAGTTGAAAGTGATAAACAGCTAAAATTATTTTAAAATGTTTCCTGTGCATATTGTTTCATTATTGGTACCTCTATGCTTCCTGATCAGAGTGTTAGAATAACACAATTATATCAGAGAGAAGAAAAAATTGAATAACTTCCACCTTTTTTTAAAACATGGAAATATGTTACTAGCACATTCTGTCAAGTTCTTCCTTTCCTTGCCCCTTCAGAATGAACCCCATGGGGAATTTGATTATGTTTGAGGTAAACTTGTAAATAAATTTGGGAAAAATAGACATTTCTATAATGTTTACTTTTCCTATTAAAGAACCTTTGTTTTTAGTTTCTAGTTTTATGTATCAGTACAGTTGAGTTTTTTAGTAATTTTAAGCTACCTCTATTCCTGAATACTTGTTTTCTTAATTGAACTTTTTTAGTCCAATTTATTTTGTGACTCATTATTGGTTATCAGGAAGCTATTAAAATATTTAAAATGTTTAGATTTACAGAAAAATTGCAAAGATAATCCAGAGTTCCCATATGTTCCACACCCTGTTTTCCTGATTTTTATTTTCTTACATTAATACATTAAATGATATTCATTATAATTAATTACATTAATTAACAATAATATTGATTTTATCACTTGAATTTTGGAATATTTTTGAGAGTAGCATTTTGTGAGCTCTTTCAACATATTCCAAAATTATGGATCCTTACATTTATGTTACTAATTTTGAGTAAATGTTTGTAATGTATATTTTCCTAGAAAATTCATAATTTTGATAAAATATTAACATTTATTTTCTAGTCATGCATAGTATGACTTAATTTTGGTCTTTGTATTATTAATTTATAGAAATAATTTGTATGTTCTTGATAAACATTTCTGTTTATTATTATCTCTTCTCTCTCCCTCTGTATTGTACACAGTTTTCTCCAGTAAAGGTTTTAGTTCTTCTTGGGCATTTTGGATTTTTCTACTTTTTTGGCCAGGTCCCTTTTTATTTCTCTGCCTTCCTATTCCGTCACTTTTTCTGTGTGCCTCTGAAGAGATTGTGTCTCCTTAGAGAGAGCACAATGTGTTCTCATTTGTCATCTTTAAAGAAAAACAGAAACACAATTCTACTGAGTTTTCAAAATGTTAGAAATTTTTATTCACTTTTGAATTTTGATAGCCCTGGATTTGGGACAGATGAGACTGGAATGATGTCTACTCTCTAAGGATTGAGGTGTTCTTAGGAAAGGAACTAACTGGTGAGACTAACACCAAATTCCATGTTTGCATATATGCTTGCATCCCAGAGTGATGGGCAACACAGGGAGGGAGGTAAATCGGGGAACCATTTTGGTTTACAGTGTGGGGCATGTGAGAGCTGAGAAGGTCCTATGAGCAAAAGTCTTTGCCGTGGTTACCTGCTGCCCCTACTACTGCTGTGAATGGCCAGTAGCTGAGCTCCTATATAATGCCATCCTTTGAATACAAGTTTCCATCCCCTTTCACCTGTTAGAATGGAAATTCCATGCCAGTAATTCTTCTCCTTGCTGTACTGTTCATTTCTCTTTTTCTCCCAGAAGATTCCCGCCAGCAAAGATTTCTATCTTCAAACAAAGCAAAACAAACAAAAAACCCTCTTGACCTCAAATCCCTCTTCAGTTGGGACCGTAATACTGACTGCTTCCCTTGACTGTTAAATTTCTTGATGAGATTGGTCTCTAGTAGCTTACTTCATTTTCTTTCCTCTTTTCTCTCCTCAAATCCATTCAAGTCTGGTTTGGGACCCATGCTTTCACAGGCATTGCTCTTGTCACTGTCACCAGTAACTTCAACATTGCCAAATTTCCGCATGACCAACTTTTGAGTCCTCTTCTTGATTGACTTAACGTGTGTACTTGATAACAATTGTTTACCTCCTCCTTGAAATAGTTCTTTGAATTTGTGTCCAGATCGGCAGTGCTCTGGAATCTTCCATTGTCCTGGCCATTTTTTCCAGCCGTTGCTGACACAGCCAGACTTTCTCTCTCCTCCATATACACTCGCAAAGTGCCTTTAAATACACATATATTCTGGCAAATCCAAAATGACATCTGTAGTATATTCCTCTTACCTCAATGCCTAAGTGTTGGGCTTTTCTATCTAATTGCCTACTTAATTTTTCCATTTGAATGTCAAATAAGTATCTCAAATTCAAAATATTCAGATAACCAATCTTCTCCAACTCTCCAGACCTGTTTCTCCTGTAGTCTTTTACATAACAAGAGTTGGTAAGTTCATCCCTCTAGTTGCTCGGGCAATGATCCTTGGATTCGTCCTTGATTCCCCTTTTTTCCCACTCCTCAAATCAGTCCGTCAGCAGAATCTGTCAGCTCTCCGAGAAATATGATTCCAAAATGTTTATCGCCTACACGGAGCCAAGCCCTGTAATTCTTGCCTCACTTCCTGCAGTAAGTCCCTAACTGATTTTCCTGTTTCTTCCCTTGCCCTTTGACAAGTTGATCTCACACAGCTCCACCCGTGGTCCTTCCCTGCTTTCATCCCCGGACATACCTTTTTCACTCTGTCCAGCTAGAACATGTACGCATATCTTGTCATTTCCTCTGGCAGGGACGCTTTTCTTCCTGCTTATAAGTGTCGAATGTTGAAACCTGTGCTCACATAACCAGCAGCCCCATACCATTTCCCTTCTTTATTTTTCTCTAGAGCCTTTACCGCCGTTGAGCATTGTATCTATCTTCTGACCTGTTTTTCATCTGTGTCCTTCCACTGACTGCAGGTCATGGGGTTGGAGACATCTGAGTGTGTGTTTTTACTCTTCCATCTGTAGTGACTGGCACAGGGGCACACAAGACATACTCTAAACTGGTGAATAATAAACGATGAGTGACTTTTTTGAGAGAAGTTATTAATTTCATAAACTTCATAGTTATTGACTTAAGAGAAAATATATATACCTGCTAAATGTATGAACCACATGAGAGGAGATACATACAGTGAAAAGTAATTCTCCTATGCCTTATCCTCAGCTCCCATTGTTTTATTCTAAAAACAGTGTGTATATATATATACATATATACAAACATGTGTCTCTAAAAAATAGCGCACTGTCCTGTACACGGATATTTAAGCTGTTGCTTATTTTGGAGATCAATTCTTCATCATTACACATTATACATTTACATATATGTATATTATACATTAGTATATACTGACCAACCATGATCTCTTTTGTATATAGCATAAATAGCAATGTATAGGACTGTGTGTACACTATTTTTAAGGGGGTGTGTGTGGACACACATATATACTATTACTTAACTTGTTTTCCTGGCTGATGGTTGAGTTTCAAGTCAGTATTTGACTATGATTTTTTTTTTCTTTTCCAGTGCCCACTGTTGATGTCTTTCAGATTTCCACAAAAGAACGATTCGGATTGGGACATCAGCTAAAAAAGTAAGTTTGCCAAAGTATATAAAAGTAAATTTCTGTTACAGAGAACTGAGTTATTGTTTTGCTTTCTTTTAAAAAATGTTTATTTTATAAGAGCTTTTTTGAGTGAGTGCCTCAGGAGAGGAAATCACTCTGATATTAGGAGCTGCACTGATAATTTAGTTAGCAGAGCTCACTTATCTGCCTGAGCCAGGGTCTTATTTGTCACCCCAGATCCACTCCCTTCCCTCCAATACCGGGCACCCCTCCTGGGGAGGCTGGCCTGTGTGGGCCCAGGCTCCTGTGTCTCTGGGCTCTGAATGTGACCAGCAGAGGGAAGAGGAGAGTAAGATGGGAGTACCGTTGCCGGGTTTCCTCCCTAGGAGGTCATCTTGAGCTGACTATTCCTTAAACTGAAGCTTCCCGTTCTGTCCCAGGCTGTAGCCTTTGCATGACTTTCTTACTAGGTTCTATTGATGGTTCCACCTGCTTGTTCCTTGGGACCTGGAGGTGGTAACAGTTTAGCAGCTATTAGCCTTGGGCTACTGTAGTATCCCTACTTCCTGTGTCTATACGTTTGAAACACTCCTTTTGTAAATACCCTTAATTCCTGTTTGGACCTTGACTCACTCATACAATGACTTGGCTTATCTCTTATAAATGGACTTGGTTCTTCAAAAATATAATATATATGTAATTAATTTGAATAGGCAGATACATTCTTCCATATGTCATTAAGAGCCCACATGGCATTGCATTTATGTAGTCACTAGGATTCTGGCACACTACGGTATTTTCAATAGACTTGAAATAGAAATAAATGATAACAGGTTTTGAGCATCAGGAAAAGATGAATGATGCTCTTGTGTATTGCCTCATAAAATCTCACAGAGGCTTATTGATAGTTTTTCCACTGTTCAACTCTAATTTGCTTTTTCTGGCCTTAAAGTCTATTTTATATAAAAATCTATTTTTTTAAAAACAGAAAAAGTAAACACTGATAGAGCCAGATATAGTGGCAGCAGAAAGAAATTGCATCTTAGAATAGAAAAAGAACACTGATAAATTATAGACATAAGAATTCCCTTTAAACTTTTTCTAAAATCAGATGATCGCTGGTGTGATCTAAGGCACAGCCACCTTTGGGGCCCCTTGGCCTGTGGTTTGGTATGGATCCAGGGTGCTTATTGTGGTTTTCCCTGAAGAAAATAATGATGCTGCCCTTGTGTTTCCCTTTGGTGACCTTCCTCGCAGAGGGAATATGGTTTTCTCTTCAGACATAGAATCTGGATGGGCCTCAACCTTTCATAAGAGGACATAAAACTACCCCCATTGAACTAACTTTTAAAACGTAGGCACATACCTCAATTAGCCAAGGTCAGAACATAGACAGTAAATTCTATAGTTATTAAAATACCTGCTTTACGAATTTGTATTTATGGAGAATCCTGAAAAATTACTTATTCTTCTGAATCTGCAAATTTAACTTAAATGTAAATTTATCAAGAGAGACCATCAAAGAACTGTATACTTAGGCCCTTTATAATGATGCAGTCCACATGTTCACTTTCATTTTAATGAATTTTGATTTGTCATCGTACAGTGGTCTTTATTGAGCAATAGTCTAAGAGAAAACACATTGAAGCTATCTATTTCATTTTCTAAGTAGAGACCTTACTGAGGTCATTTTGTGTGGAGTAGGAAGCCTCATGTGTGATATCTAGGGTTGTACATGTCATGGAGCTCTAGAATTGTTTCAAGTTTTTATGACTTTAAATAGAATCAGCATTGCTCAAATATGAGTTGTGCATAGACCACATTTGAAAGAAAAAAAATTCTTGTAAATCCTGTGTTGGGCTTAAAGATGTGCAAATATCTTTAAAAAGATTAGGTGATAAACCCTTAATGTTTAGAATTCTGCCTCCCTAAAGCTACATTCAATTTATGGTGTATGTTTAGCACAGTGTAGTATGCACTGTTCTCTTACAAGGATTCATAGGAGAAATTTTCTCAGTTTTCTATTCTAATATTAGGTCAGCTTTCCCAGTGCTATTAGTTTTATTTTTTTGATTGGATTTTATTTCCTGCATTGAGCCCATATCTTAACACTTCTTGTAGATGATCATAGAGCCTGCCTCTGTATTATGCCATCCAAGTTGGGTACCACCTGACCTTGCCCCCTTTTTTTCTGTGATTTTCCCGTTACCAATTTCCTCCCTTGATTTTATATTTTTTTCCTTTATGTGCTTTTGTATGCCACTTAAGAACTTTTTTTAAAAAAATTGTGATGGGGTTAATCAAAACAAGACAAGAATTACAAAAGCAAGGAAGTCTTGGAATAAATAGCTTTCTACTCGTAATGGCTTCTAAGTATATTATATGGGCTCAGAAAAAGAAAGTATGTATATAATTGCTATCCTGACAAATTAAAGAAAGCTGTGTGCTGTGTTCACTGTTTAAGTACCAAGTAGAATATGTAATAGATTTAATTAATATTCCCATTAAAATGATTAATGTTTTCAAAAAGTTACTTGCTTTTGTGGATAAATTTTAGCTATATGGAAAGTTTGTGAATATGGACTAGAATTTTTTTTAAATGATCCCGATATATTTAAGTTTCCTTAATTATAATTAGTTTTGGTTGTGATCCTTAAGGTTCTTTCTAGTCTAAAATTACATAATTTTAAAAATCCGATCTCATCCTCACAATAATTTATAAAAAGAAACTGAAATGTAAAGAGGTTATTTTCCCAGAAACATACAGCACGTTAGGAAGGCAGGTTTAGAATCCAGGCCCCTTGTTATTGCTTAGGCATGTTTTGAGTAAATAAGAGACACTCATTTATCCTTTGTTCTGGTGTGTTTTGGGTGGAAGGATGATCTTAACTACAATAGCAGCAGCAGATGCTTATGCAGCACTTATTATATATCAGGCTCTTAGGAAAGTGCCCAACGTGAATTAAGTCACTTAATCTTTACAACAACCCTATTAAGCAAATATTATTATTATCACATTTCCTAGATTATAGAACTGAGGCCCAGAGAGGTTGAACACCTTGTTTAAGGTCACATAGCAAGAAAATGATAGAACCAGAATTTGACTGCAGGTTGATAATTTTGATCTGCACACTAATCTGCCTTTCATATAATTCTAGATATCTTTTTTCTTGATATCATGCATGGAAATGTATGTTTGGCATTGAATGATTATTGAGAGAATGTGAAGTCAGAAGAACCTAAAAGAAAAAATGCTTGCCTCTTTTCCTATTGCTGCGCTGAAACAGATGCAGTCATCAGTATCATACAGAGTATCTATCATTCAAAGGATGAGCATATCTTAGACAACGAAAATAATCTTGAACTTCGTATGGTTTTATGTTGAGTCTGCATAGATCAAACTTGTGTTTAAAGGAGGGAAAATACCACACATCTCCAGTATTCCCTTCAATACATACAACATAAAATTAGGAACCAATTTTTCATATGTGGAGTTCTACATGTATAAAACCAAATTCAATTTACAACTTAAGTGCAAATCAAAATAAAACACTCAAAATCCAAATTAATACCATTAATTCAATCTAATGGATAATGTTGTTTTACTGAAGCTGTTTCACCCTCACAGTTTGAATATAATACTGGCTTCTCTAGTACTAGCATAGTTCTTTTTAAAATAAGCATGAAGAAAATCGTGATGTCATTCATATGTATTTGACTTTCTCTATTTAAACTACCCTGGAATCTTTATTTGCATAGCTGGCTGTGACATCATCTGCTCTTCACTTGGTGCAAATGTATAGTTTAGCTTGAAATATTATTTTTCTTCTTTTTATAATCAGCCAGTAGTTCTTCGTGCCAGCACAATAGTAAACACAACTCAAATGTGAATACTGAAATCTCTTAATGGCTGTGTGATGAGGAGATGGTTGTTATACTAAATGTGCTCATATGTATTCTTTAGATTACCACTGAAATTAAACACAACATTAAATGTCTTATAAGCTAATTCCTTTTGCATCCAGGAATGTCTAGGAATCTGGGTATCCAAGTTCTTAGAATTACTGGTTTTAGATGTTGAAAGTCAAATTTAGAGTGCTAATATAATATGACAGTGGGAAAAATTTTCCCGTTTTGACCTGTTAGTGTTAGTTTTTTTGTTCCAATTAGCTTATCAAGATTAGGCAAACCCTTTCTTAGAGAGTGGTGCAACGGGATAGCAATTTTTTGTAGGAAGATCTGACTCTGCTTGGTATGAACGGTGGTGTCAATGGGGATTTCAGATTAGTTACAGGAAGAAGTGATGATTCTAATAATACTATTACATTTCAATCCTACTGAAACTGTGGACGGAAAAAAAACTTTAAACATAGAGTATATAATAAAAAATTTCCCTTATCCTGAGCTCTGGGCAAATTTACTGCAAATTTGGAATCATGGCATCATTTATGGCATCGTGCAGTTTTACTCCCTTTTTTCTCACCTCTTCAGCTGCTAAAAGGACCCCAGATAATTCTGCATGTGACTGTTTCTTCTTCCGAACTCATCAAAACTAGCAAAGAAAGGTTGGAGTAGTAAACCCAAGTGATATACTTTCTGGAGATCTGAGTTAGTTTGTTAAGACCTCAACAATCTTGAAGAATTTTATAAGAAATTTAATAATTGGCCTCAGGCCAATTATTATGTGCTCAGAGTCACATCTGTCCCTTTTGGATAACATACATTATACATATGAGAACCCTTATTTGACAATAGACAGCAGCGCTGTCGTTTTATCCAGCCTAACTTGTGCAGATTTCATTACCTTATCTTATTTATGAAATGTGTGGAATAATTGCTACTTGCTGAGGGTGCTCTGAAAATTAAAGGGAAAAATGTATACATAGTATTGTATTAATAATATTCCTAATTTACTCCCTGACGTAATTGTAACTAGTAAACAGATGTTGGTACCAGCTTCCTTTTCAAAAGCAATGTGTGTTAGAAATAACTGAAAAAAGCATGAAAAACAGGCAGTGCTGAAGTGATTTTTTTTTTTTGAGACAGAGTCTCACTCTGTTGCCCAGGCTAGTGTGAGTGCCGTGGCGTCAGCCTAGCTCACAGCAACCTCAAACTCCTGGGCTCAAGTGATCCTCTGCCTCAGCCTCCCAAGTAGCTAGGACCACAGACATGCACCACCATGCCCAGCTAATTATTTCTATATGTATTTAGTTGGCCAATTAATTTCTTTCTATTTATAGTAGAGACGGGGTCTCACTCTTGCTCAGGCTGGTC
>CAUYRT010006031.1:0-11995 GCA_963574885.1 Lepilemur ruficaudatus | reverse complement strand
ACTCTGGGAGGCCGAGGTGGGCGGATCGCTCAAGGTCAGGAGTTCGAGACCAGCCTGAGCAAGAGCGAGACCCCGTCTCTACTAAAAAAACAGAAAGAAATTAATTGGCCAACTAAAAATATATAGAAAAAATTAGCCGGGCATGGTGGCGCATGCCTGTAGTCCCAGCTACTCGGGAGGCTGAGGCAGGAGGATCGCTCAAGCCCAGGAGTTTGAGGTTGCTGTGAGCGAGGCTGATGCCACAGCACTCTAGTCCGAACAACAGAGTGAGACTCTGTCTCAAAAAGAAAAGAAAAAAAAATGTCCGTTCATGTCTTTTGCCCACTTTCTAATGGCAGGCACAGGGCTACACTCCTTCATCCCTGAGTGAGCGTGATCCTCTCAGCAGCCCAGCGGGGCAGGTGCTCTGACTGTCCTCACGTCACAAACGAGGACACTGGGCAAAGCCTGACTTGTCCAAGGTTGCACAGAGCCTCCGAGGGGTGGAGCACTGGGAGAGAGAGCAGCGTGGGCTGTACAGGATGGAGCAAGTCGTGCAAAGTCCTAGAATTACGGTGCTTAGAGGGAAGCTGCACCTGCAGGTTTGGTAGCAAATCTGGCTCCAGACCACTAGACATGGAGGGACGAAAGGCTCGAGGCAGGCTATGCCCCCTCTGCCACCCGCTTTGTTACCGGTGGGCATAGGGAATTGCCAGAGCTGAAAAGGGACTCAGATTTGGGGGTTTGGGGCTGAGTGGACACATACATGGTTTCCACGTCTGAGACAGAGCTGGTGAGTGGGGACCAGCACACTGGGTGTGTCTGCCTGTGTGACCTTGTGTCAGTCTCTCGCCCTCTCTGGGCCCAGCCTCTTCTCTGTTGAAATGTGGTCAGTAGCTTTGGCTGCAGCTGGCTCGCGGTGCATACGCTGAGTGCCTGCTCGGGGCTAGGCCCACGCTGGGTCTTAATCCTTGAGCAGGACGAGGGGGGAAGGACATATCCGGGAGGCTGGCCCGGCGAGTGCAGAGAGGCCTGGAAGAAATGAGGGGCTTGAGGGTGTCCTTGTTTCCCTCCCTGTGAGCGGAGCCCAGGTGACGCAATGTAAATATCTCAAGGGTGCGGTAACGGGTGGATGAGAAGGTTGTCCAGGACGTCGGTCTGAATGATTGCTGTTTAAGACAACTCTTTGCAGATTTAAGAAAACTTGATGCTTTATGTAGAAATTCTGAAGTAGGGAGGGACGACGGCAGATGTTTAATGTTTTATTAATATTTTGCATCAAACATATTTATATGGATAAAATAGAAGCATGTTCATGTTGACCTAGTATCATATTGTTGTGGTAATAGAAACGTAATCATATAGTAATAGGAGATGTTCATTAGTCTGCTAGGGCTGCCGTATCAAAATGCCACAGACTTCTGAATGACTTAAATAAAGGAAATGAGTTTCCTCGCGGTATCGGAGGCCGGAAGTGCAAGATCAAGGAGTCAGCAGGTTTGGTTTCTCCTGCGGCCTCTCTCCTTGGCCTGCAGGTGGCTGCCCTCTCGTGGTCCCGTCATGGGGTCTTTCGCTGTGTGTGCCTGATGTTTCTCTGGGTCCAAAGTTTCTCTTCTTATAAGGACACCAGTCAGATCAGGTTAAGGCTCAGCCTAAGGCCTCATTTTATTAAATAATTTAACCATCTCTGCAAAGTCCCAGACTCCAAATACAGTCACACTCCGAGGTGCTGGGGGTTAGGGATTCAACACGTGAATTTTGGAGGAACACAAATCAGCCTGTACCAGCCGTACTAGGGAAAGCACTTTGTGTGGCTTCATTTTACCCTCACAACAGCCCCCAAAGGGAGACACTGTTGTCCTCTGCATTTTATAGATAAGGAAAATGAGGCTCAGAGAGGTTAAGTCACTTCCAGAAAATCACACAGCTGGTCAACAGGGGAGCCGAAATGCGACCCCAGGCTGCCGTTCCTTGGAGCTGCGCTGTGTTAGTTCATGTTTACAATTTGGCCTCCGTCCTGGGGATGACTTTTTTAACCTTTCACATTCTATCAAATTTACCAAACCTGCCCTCAGTGCCCCTCTGTCCCCTGCCCTGCCCCTGTTGAAGGCCTCGATCGGAGAAGATCCAGATGCAGGGAGAGAAGGACCTTGTCGGGCCCCAGTGCTGCCCCAGCTTGTCTGGGCCCCGCCCGGCCTGTCTGGCGCCCTGCCCAGGGGGCGTATCAGGGGCCGCCCTCATTTGCCGTGAGCAGCCTGGGCCCAGTGAAAGCAGCTTTTGTCCTCTGGTTCATTCCTCCTGGAGGGATGACCTAAGTCTCGTCTTGGGAACAAAGCAGCGACCTGCCATGTGAGTTCAAGTCAGCCCCAGCAGCCTGCGGTGTCTCCCGGGCCAACTGGGGAGGGTGGTGGCTGGCCTTGGTCATGGTTTGCCAAGTCAGGATGGGTCAGGATGGCAGCAGAGCCCTGCTGTGTCCTGAGTGATGACGCCAGCGGCTCCCATGTGCACAGAACTCTACAGTTTATGAAGTTTGTTCTGCTTTACCAGACCCTCCCGGATTCTGCAGGTGATACAGGGCAGAGCCTTGCAGAGGTGATGCTAGTTATCGGTTATCGTGACAAGCCACTTCAAGACATAGCAGTGCAAACTGACCACTGTTTATTATGTGGAATCTGAGAGTCAGACGTTGGGTAGGGCTCAGTGGGGCGGCTGTTCCATGGCTGGGGTGTCCGCTGAGAGACCTCAACAGTTGAGAGCTAGAATCATCTGCAGGCTTCTTCACCCACATGTCTGGCGCCCATGACGACCCAAAGGCCAGGCTTCTCTGGGACTGCTGACCCGGGCACCTGCCTGCAGCTGTCCCTGGCGGCCTGGGCTTCCTCACGGCATGGCGGCTCCGGGCTCCAGGACAAGCACTGTGGTGAGGAAGGCGGGTGCCCGCAACTCCTTTACACCGGACACAGCCTCGGAATCCATGTGGTGTCACTTCTGCTGTTCTCTGCGGGTCCCAGCAGTCCCAGGGCAGAGGACATGACCCCGCCTCTCAGTGGGAGGAGAGGGCAAGGACCCGCAGCCGTGTTCGAAGCCACCACACCTAGAAGTAAATAAAACGCGGCGTTACTAGGTAACGTCCCCCCCCGGCACTTACTATGTGCTGGGCACCGTGCCAAGGGCTTCCCGAGAACGCGGCCCTCAGGCCTCCCAACAGCCCCCGAGGTGGCGGGTTCGAAGCCTGTTGTTTTCCTGACAAGCACGTGGCCCGAGAGGGTGGGGGAGCCAGGGGGAGCCGACAGAGCTGCTGGCGCTTGAACACGCCGCGGTCGGAAGGTGTGGGTTGAGTTTCTTTTTCGCTTCTTCCTCTAAACTTAGCATATTCCTTGAGTTCTTGCAGACTCTCATTTGGGTGTCTGAATCATCACCTCACTCACCAGATCCTGCCTTCGGTGTTTATTTCGAGCAGTTTCTCTCTCCTGGTATGCCCGAGCGACCCCCCGACCCGCAGCCCGTCCCCCTCACCCCGTCCCCACCCTGTGGCTCCGTGGGAAGGGCAGGTTGCAAACGTCCCAACCGCCCGCCTCTCTCTGAGCTTTTGAGGAGCCGCCGGGCGGGATCGCACAGTCCCGATGGAGGAACCAAGGGATCCGTACCCGGGGTGTGAGCCGGTCTTTCAGTGACTGCCTTCAGTCTAGGTCTGGGGCTCGTTCATCTGCCTTCCCAGGGCCTGATATACAATAGGTGCCTAATGTATGTTTGACAAACTGAACTAATCAGTGGTGAAAGAAGGAAGGATGGCTGGCCGTGCAAAAGCAGAGATTTTCTCTTATGCACATCTGTGTTCCTGACACACAGTAGGCACTCAATAAATGCTCATAAATGAAAGAATGAATGGATGGGTGAGACTGCTTGAGAGCACCAGCTGTGCCCCGTCTTTGTGTCCCTGTCACAGAACACAGCGCCTGGCACCTGAGGGTTTCCAAAAATAAACTGAATGAATGAATGAATGAATGAACCTCTAAAGAGAACTCTTTACCGGTAGTGGCTCTGTCTTATTTCACATCTCTAGCAGGGGCCTGGGTACACAGCAAGTACTCAATAATCATTTATAGAACTGAATGAAAAGAGTGAGTACATGAAACTTTTTGTCACCGGGGATCACGTCTTGTTCATCTTTGTCTCTCCAGTTCCTAGCACAAAGTCTTGCACACAGTAGGTGCTCATTAAATGGTAAACTGAGTGAATGAGTGGAAAGCGAAATATCTTGAGCGTTAGGAATGTGTGTTATTCATTTGTTTCTCCTGTTCCTAGAGCAGGCTTTCACATACAGTAGGTGCTCAATCAGTGTATGTTGAACTGAATGCGTGAATAACTGAGTGAATAATAAAACTTCTTGAGGGTAGAGTCTGCATTTTGGCCGTCTTTTTCCTCAGGTCCTAACGCAGGCCCAGGCATACAGCAGGTGCTTAGCCTATGCTTCCTGCATTGCCCTGCCCATTGTAGGAGGGCCCGTCTCTGAATGGGCTGAGAAGGGAAGCCGGGCTGGGTGGACCTCGCCCGTCGCGACCTGCCCCCCGCCCCACTGCAGACTTTTCCTGTTGTTCCGGTCTGCACAGGTGGACAGGAAGTCCCCGAAGCCCTGCCTGAGAGCTGCTTCCCGTATCTTCTCCACGCCGGGCTGGCCTTGAGCGGGGCCAAGGCGCCACTCTGTGCCCCCGTGCCGTCTGGCCCTGGGACAGTACCCCCCTGGGGACCCTGCTTCCTGACCACGTCAGCAGTTCTAAATTTAGAGCCAGCTGAGCAGCCTGCACCAGGCAAGCGAAGCCCGTAGGAATGTTCGACTCTGAGCCAGCCCCTAAAATCACCACATTGCACGCTGGCCAGGCCAAGCCCCTAACAGCTGAGCAGGAGACACAGAGCAAAGCATCAACGCGTTGGGATCTGACAGAGCAGGCTTCAAATCTACCTCTTTGACTTGAAGTTTATAAATGATGACAACAGAATCACTTATTTAAACCTCAGTTTTTCTCATCTGTAAAGTGGGTGTAATAAACAATTTTTTGCAAGGGGAGGGGATCTTGTTTCCTAACCTCAGCTTCATGCTTTTGCTTTTTCAAACTCCTCAGGCCCAGGCTACCCACTCCCAGAGATTTGATTTCAGTAGATTCCCAGCAACTGTTTTAAAAAAACTGCATCCCCCTGTCGATTTTGAGGAGCAGTGTCTCAGACTGGGTTCCTGGAAGGGGAATCGGAGGTGGGGATTTGTGTGGATGTGGTTTAGGGAACAGAGCTTGAGTCCGCCTGGTCCCTGCAAGAGCTCTGGAGGGTGAACAGCACCACAAAGCGAGTCCCACCTTGGAGCAGCTGCTTCTCCACCGCTCAAGGTCTGGAGAAGAGGTGGCCGTGAGTGGTAGCAGCCAGAGCCCCCAACACCCGGGAGACAGGCGCCCCAGCCAGTAAAAGGGATCATCCACTGCCTTCCACCAGGCTTGAGGATTGACTCAGTTAAATGAGATGCTGGGTGTATATTGCCTAGCACGGACTCTTCCACGCTCCATGGGCAGTGACTTGGGGTAATGAAAAGCTCTTACGAAGATGGAAGTGGACGTATTGGTGTCACTGGTGCCAGTCACTCCTCAAGCACTTACTGAGCGCCCCCGCGGTGCCAGCCTCTGAGGGTGGGTGCAGAGCCGTGGCCACCACACTCCCTGCCCCGAGAAAGAGTGACAGAAACATAAAGGGATCCATGTGCGGTGATGCAATGCCTGGAATGTCTTCACGCCCTGGAGGGGAGATGGGGTTACCTTTTAGGGGCAGGAAATTTTAACACAGGTGATAGCCAGCATTACAAATAAGTAGCTTATTTTTTTTTTAAATTGGAGAAGTAATACTCAGACGTGATTAACATTTCCAATAGTGCAAGACAGTAATCTACAGCAAAATCAATCTCCCCGCCACCTCCAGCCTGCAGTCCCCTCCCCAGGAACTGGTGACAGTTTCATGTGTTTCCTTTTGGAAATATTCTCTGTATATGTAAGACAATATCTGTGTCTGTACCCTCGTACACACACACACAGTCAGCCCTCTGTATCCATGGATTCTACATCTGTGAATTCAACCAACCAGAGATTAAAACTATTTAGGGAAAAAAATGGGTGATTGTGTCTATACTGAATATGCACAGACTGTTTTTTTTTTTGTCATTCCCTAAACACGGTATAACCACCATTTCCATAGCATTTACGTTGCGTTAGGCGTCATAAGTAAACTAGCAATGATTTGAAGTATGAAGGAGGGTGTGTGTAGGTTACATGCAAATACTGCGCCACTTCATACAAGGAACTTGAGCGTCCCCGTATTCTGCTATCCTCGGGGGTCCTGGAACCCATCCCCCGTGGACACTGAGGGATGACTACGTAAATATATAATTTTTTAACATAATCAGATCTTGCTGTATGTCATGATCAATGCCCCGGCTTTTCTTTTTCTCGTAACAATGAGACTTTTCCGTATCAGCACGATAGGGCTGCGCCGTTCTTTCTCATGGCTCTGTATTTTTCCTACCCTGCAACTTTCTGAACCAGTCCCCTCTAGACAGACAGGGGGCTGGTTTTCAGTTCGGTGCAGTGAACGTCGTCGTGCAGACGTCTTGATGCCCTTGTGTGTTTCGTCTGCGGGAGCGATGCCCGGCCCTGGCCCCCCTGGGTGGTCTGAAGGTTGGATGAGGGCTTTGCGGGTGGCTGGGGCAGGCGGGGACATGGGGTGATGTTCAGGCTAGAAGCCGGGAGCAGGGTGGCCGCTGTCAAACGCAGACCAGGCCTCATCCCCCACTCTTGGGCTCTAGCCTGCTGCTCAAAGGCCGCCTCCTCTGCCGGGGCCTCACTCCAGCCAGGAGGACCCAGGAGGCGCAGGTGGTTCCTGGTGAGGGGTCTGGCCCAGTGGCCTCCTTGGGGTTTGCGCTGGGCTGTGCTGAGCTCTGCAGCTCTCAGCTCTAGCACTGTGTCCACGGAGAGGCCTTGATTTCTCTCTGCGGTCTCTAAGGATGGATCTCACTGTGTATGTGGCAGGCTCTCTCACCCCCTGTGCTCATTTCTGGGCAGTTCGGCTTGGCTGCCACCCTGAAACACGGCCAGGACTCCAGCCCCGTGAGAGTTCCAGGGCGGCTGTTAAGCTAAGTTGGCTAATAGCTCGGCTGATCTGTTTCCTCCTTCTCCACTCTTCCCCCCACGTTTGTTTTGAAAATCAAAATCCCAAATGTCTCCCAGACTTCCTGAGTCCTTCAGAACATGGCCATTCCTTTGGGAAAACCACACACCCATAGAACCTTTCCGAGGCAGGCAGGGGCTGGCTTCCTCGGCCTCTGTAAGGCAAAAGAAATGACTAGGTACCGAGCACTTGCTGTATATCAGACACCATGCAAAGCACTTTTTCTGTCATCTCATTGGGTTCATGTGGCACCTTCATCAGGAGTATGAGCATCATTTTTCACAGCCTCAGAGAGGTGCAGTGACTTGTTCGGGGTCACACAGGCCTGTCCTTTCCCCCCACGTGTTTTTCTCTGCTGGAAATCACCTGCTGGGAATGCTTTTCCACTTGATGTCTGTCCCGTTGGACTGTAGGCTCCGCGAGGCAGGGACCCGCATCTGTTTCATTCACTGATCTACCGCTGGAGTCTAGGACAGGGCCTGGCACACAGTAGGTGGTCAGCGAATGCTTGTTGAAGGACTGAGTGAATGGCTAAAGGTTAGACAAAGTACTGGTCTGATCCATCACAAACAAAGGTGTTGTTTGTTTATGATGATGATGACAATGACGATGATGTGTTTCCTACTCTCAAATTGAACCCACGCTTTTGCTTTTGAAAACAAAGCTCTTCTTTCTTTGTAAACCAATTTACCTTGTAGCAATGTGACATTTTGCATTTTTCTTCTTGAAGCCAAACGAGGATGTTATTCCTAAGAATGCCACCAGAGAAAGGAATCCGAGCATTTCCTTTAGACATTTCTGCGTAAAAAGTTACAGGGAGACAGAATTGCACTGGAGGATTTCAGTTGCCATGGCGACCGGGCAATACAGTGAATCGCGTTCTTATATACGGGCTCTGTTAGGCCTTCAACTGCCGTGTCTCAGTAACAGGATTTTGGCTTTTAAATGAATTTTATGCTGTAAGGGCTTCAGAGGAGACGCCGGCCGCTGCGTCCCCAGTGGCTGAGATGCCTCCGCCAGCGTGCATTTGTTGAGCATCTCCCGGGCTTGTGTCCCTTGGGGTCGATCTTCATCACCGTCCTATAAGTCTTGGGATTGCCACCTCCACTTTAGAGGTGAACAGACAGAGCCCCGTAGAGTCTGACTTTTGTGCCTCTGTGTTCATTCATTGCTTCTTTAACTTATTTGTTCATGCATGTATTGTTTGTTTATCCACTCAACAAACACTAAATAGCAGTTGAGCCCCTCCTCTGTGCCAGACGTAGGTCCCCGCACCAAGCATCAGAGGGGGTAAGAAAAGCACAGTCCCTGCTCTGACCGAGTGTGTGATCTAGTAGGAGAGACAGGCACTGTACGTGAAAGATAAATAATTCTAAATACTGATAAATGCACGAAGACCAAACAGAATGATGTGACGATAAAATGGATAATGGGACTGGGAGAAAGGATGGCTGGAATGACATCTGAGTGGAGCTCTGAAGGAGGAGCCAGCCACATGGGGATCTGGGGAAGAGAGAGGGCCTCAGGCAAGGGCCATGGCACGTGCAAAGGCCCTGGGGTGGGAACAAGCTTAGGGAGGCTGAGGCATGGTAAGATGGCCAGCCTCATCATTGCGAGCAAGGGGGCAAGCAGGTGGGGGGCCCTGTGGGCTGGGGAGTGCGGGGAGCTTGTCCTGGCTGCAGTGGGCAGATGAGGAAGCAGATGAGGAAGTCCCGAGCCAGCATCATGGGATGGAGGATTGTGAAGCTCGTGCAGGCTGTCGCGTGGGGAATGGGCTAGAGGGAGGCATCAAGTCAAGGTCACCATCTGACTGTGGGTGGGGAGATGCAGATTAGTACAAAGAGAGAATTTGCTAAGCTTTGGAAGCAGACGGGTTCCTGGGTTTAAGTTGCTGTGTTCATTGAACAAGTACTAGCTACATGCTAAGTGATCTCTAGGAAGCGTCTCAGGTAATCACAAAAACCCTACGAAGCGATTACTATCATTATGCCCATTGACGGATGAGGAGAGACATGGAGAGGCCATCAGAGAAGTGCAGCCACTTGTCCAAAATCACACAGCTCATTGGTGGGGGGCCAGATTGTGAGCCCCAGGCAGCCTAGCCGTGCATCCCAGCCTGGGAACCCAATCTGAGGCTCAGATTTCCCATTTCTCAAGAGGGGACAAGACCCTGGAGGGCCGTTGGCAGAACGGCGGTGAAATACACAGGTGTTCCCTGCAGCACGCCCAACCGCGGGCTTGGGGCACCGTGGGGACGTCAGCGATAGCCTCCCCTCCCCTGACCTGTTTCTGTTCGCTCGGTTTCCATTAAGTGACGGCGGCTGCCGGCAGCTCATTACCGCACGCTGCGTTCAGTTGCTTGGAGAAGTCCTTGCTCGGGATTCTCATTAGTCCGTTTTGAAAGGAGAGCACTTGGTGGGAGGGCGGAGCGGTGAGGATCGTGCTCTGAAAATGACTTGTGGGAGTAAACGTGGAGAGAGAGAGTCTGGGGTCTTCCCTGCCCCCCGACACACAGCCACCAGCCCCGCATCCTTCTGCTTCCGACCGCGAGGCCGGTGCAGGCACCTTGCCAGCTCCCGCCTCCCGGCCTCCACCCCGGACATTTTACTCTGCGTGAAAGAGGGGAGGGAGGACCCGTCGGACCATCTTGCATCCACGTATGAAGAAGGCAGCTCTCCCCTTACGACCGCCTGTTGTTGGGGAAAGCAAACTGTCAGCTCAGGCCTTCTTGAGAAAGGAGCTGTGGTGTCAAAGCTCCAGATAGGACGTTTTCTGTCACCTTGGGGCGACCAGGGAGGGAAATTGGTTAAAGAGGGGCAGAGACACCCAGGTGAAACACGGGCGTGGGGGACTCCGCCCAGAGCCCCAAGCTTCCCAGAGGGACCTGTCGTGTCCTGCCGTGGATGGCACACGTGGACCTCAGGATGGCTTTGTGGAGGGAATGGGCGGTGGGTACCGAAGGGCCCTTGCAGGTCGTCATGGCAACCGCTCCTCGCAGGCTGGGAGGACAGAGGCCCAGGCAGCGCCTGGCAGCCCGGATCTGGATCTGCCGCAGTGCAGCGGGGCTGGCCCCAGGGTGGGAAGGGACAGGTGAGAAGGACAACACACCTCGAGGGGACTCTTCAGAAGGCGCAAAACGGGGCCTGCCAGGGGGTAGCTCATCTTAGTGAAGGCTGACGCGACAGATCCCCTGGACCACATCCCCGTGGCCTCTTCGGGCCTCCTTCCCTTTCTGGAAGGACTCAGGGAGCTAGGATTAAAGCTCAGGCAGTATTGTCAGAAAATACGTCACGCGTCTTGAGAAAGGGACTGTGAAAAGAACACTTACGGAGACACGTCGCCATCTGGGCCTCTTCAGGGAGGTCCACGCCCTGCGTTCTCACAGTGATGGTGTTTTAAGGACCACAGTCTGTGCCCTGCATGGATCTGGGACCACTGGGCCTTCCTCCTTCCTCTCTCCTCTCCCTTCTCCCTCCCCCATTTCGCACTGAACACGTGCTCGGGTCCCAGCCCTCTGCTGGGGCCGCTCACTGACCCAGGAGCTATTTACTGAGGGTCTTAAGGGCTGGGGGAACCGTGGTCACCAAGACAAACAGATGTGAACGTGGCAGGCTCGTGCGGGGTTTCTAGAGACTCTGATGAGGGCTCACTCCGGAATGTATGCACATTAGTCCAGCAGCCTGCAGACCAGACGGACCCAGGTTCGAGGGCTAGCCTGGCAACTTCCCCGCTGTGTGACCTTGGGTGCAATGCCGAACGTCTCTGAACCTCAGTTTCCTCCCCCGTACAGAGGCAGAGGTGCTGGCCTTGTCACTGTGTGGTCTGGGCGGTTCTAGGACAAGAGGGATGGGTGGCGGCTTTGATGGGGGGGAGGGGGGCTCCACGTGGTCCAGTCTCTGCGTAGAATCACATTCCAGCATCCAGGAACAAATAAAAACTAAAAGTAGAAAATGTTAATGTTTATTTGTGTCTCTAAAAGAATATCAAGGAACTCGTCACAGATAAGCGACGGGAACACAGTTGACTGGTACCCCCCCCCGCCGCCCCCGCCCCGGTCTGCCCCTGAACGCCCCATCTGTACGACCGGGTTTTCTTCCCTGGTGCAGTCCCCTTTCTTCCCTGGCCCTTTGTGGTTTAGCTCGACCTAAACCCCAGTCGGCCTCCGGCTTTCTCCGTGCTCGTCTCTGGTCCCATTGTTCTCCGGCCAGGACAGAAATCTCCTTTGAAGGGACAGCCCCCGGGGGAGGGAGAAGGCCAGGTCTTTTGCTGGCCCAGCCGGCAGTGGAACTGTCGCCGGGATCAGATGGAGAAGGAGGGTCTGCAGCCGCAGAGCCAGGCTTGTTCTCCGCCTGCTGCAGGTGGTCGGTGCGTAGCGGAGCTGGGAGCTCTTCCTGTCCCCTCTGTGCCGATGGGGGAGACTGGAGCTTCTTTGGGACTCCGCTGTGTGCCCTGGGGCTGGTCAGGTGAGAAGAGACCATCTGCAGGGTACACGGTGAGCCTGACGCTCCACACACTGCTCCAGCGTCTGGGGACTCCAAAAGTGGCCGGTGGGTGGGTGCTTGGCACAGCCCGAGTGGGGCCTTGTGGCTTCTGGGTTCCATTGGGGCCGGAGTGGCAGCTGAGGCCACTTGTCCACAAGCCATCTCTGAGGGATGCCTCGCTGTGTCCTGGTCACCGGAGTGAGAGCATTCAGGGGCTTGGTTTCACCTGTCCTCAGCTACATCATAGAGTGGACAGAAATGTCTTAGCTGACCGGGCGCGGTGGCTCACACCTGTAATTCTGGTGTCCTGGGAGGCCGAGGTGGGAGGATTGCTT